>JBCEWB010165995.1:0-10334 GCA_039654565.1 Peronia peronii | reverse complement strand
ATATACGATATCGAGCCGGACAAAGAATTATACTTAAGTATTTTCCCACAAGCTTTATACAGATCAAGCGATTCAGTATTGAAAGATGGAACCTTACCAATGTTGCACAGAACACAGTTACTTTCATTTAGATCTAGACAAAAGGTGCAAATAAACACGGCAAAAACACTCTAGGTATGTGCATGATGTAAAACATAGGTACGGGGGACAGGGAGTTTGTGAATATGACAGCGTTATAATAACAGAAAAAAAAATGCATTGACCGTGGCATGTGATTTCACATCTGCGGTCTCTTCCACGTTTTAAACACATAAAATTATAAATTAATTACAATCACAGCTAAACACAACGAATGTTATTATTATTTACATCACCCGTTGCTTCACTAGTGGATTAGCTGGCTCACAACACTCAGAAATGCGTGTTAAATAGGGCTCACTGTTGAAGAAGAGTAAGGCCGTGGCCACAGTGCATCTGTGTCTGTGTCTAACTGCGGCTGCAGTGTGAGAGTTAGATACAGACACAGATGCACTGTGGCCATGGTCTAATGTACAGTGCAGAGTACAAAGTCTGGCGTACAGAGAAAGTGAAATATACTCTAGCTCAAAAATTGAACTGAAAACACTGTGGTGGTTAGATATAAGAACATTATAAATACATTAATTTTAATTTTCGAATGGAGCAGCATTAAGTACAATTTGATTTGTAAATAGATTTTTTTAAAAATTCACTCATGTTATTTATTAAAAGATCGACATATAAACCAGGCCAAAAGTCCATGTTTCCACACACACACACAAAAATAAATAAATACATGTAAATAAATAAATAAATAGAAAATTACTGGCTGTAGGCGACAGAGAATATATCAATAATTTTTTATCATAAACTTTTTGTGCATTCCCTTGCCCTGAATCAAAATCTAGAATGAATAAAGAAAACAAAAATGATTTATGAATATCAGTGAAGTTCAAAAATTACAACTGACATCGTCGATCCTACATCACAACAAATGTCTGTCTGGACATCGTTGTAAACAGTCTCTGACAGTCCGCCTATTCAAATCTTATAATTGGTGGGTATCAGAGAGATCGTTGGTCTAAAGATAAAATATCTACAAAAACTTATGAGCAGCACTGTGATTAAGCCTTTGTTACCTGGTGTTATGAGTGTTTGTCTTATTACGCCTCAGCTGTTTAATTGCATTGTTTCTCTCAAAACTTTAATTACAGAAACGTGGAATATATTGATGTAGATTCAATATTTTGATGTTTTATGCATACAACAGCTCTGTCAACTGTCAGTTGTTGATGAATGTTTTAATAATTTTTACTCCATTCACGTTACTACATAGAAAAATGTAAATATATATGAATCAGATTCCAAAGGTCAATGGAATGTTTCAAAAGAAGTTGATATGCGATATAACATCACATTTTCTTTCCTCTCCCCTATTTTTTAACATTCATGGAAGATTCTATATATAGTGGGATGAAAATTAGTAAAATTTCTTTTTGTTCTGTCATTTTAAAGAATATTGTCCCTGAATGAGAGGAAGAAAGACAAGGGTGGAGGATTAGGAAAGGAAGGCTGTGCGTTACATTGAGCATAGCTATGGACGAATATGATAATTTTATATGGTAGCAAGTTAAGAGAATTCACAACATACATACTGAGAAATGAATCGAATCACTGTTCCAAGTCACATTTAGTCAGAATAATGGGATGAAGTCAAAGTCAAAATAAAAATGAACAGGAAATAGTTATGTCCTCAACAATGGAACTTCCAAGTACAAAAAAAAAAAAAAGTTAAAAACTTTTGAATGACTGATTTAGATTTTTTTTTTCCTGTTAATCAGATGTATATAATTTGCATAACTTTGCATTGGAAACGATATGTCATTGACTTTATTTACTATGGTATAACAGAACGTGACAGTTTGATAAGAGATTTGCAAGAAGTACTTAACTATGTTAATCTATTCTGTCTTTCGGAGATGATAGTGCATTATCTTGAATGGTTGCAAATAAGCAGGCTATTCTTTTTATATAATTTGCTGAGCACATTTGAGAAATGCAAGATTTGCATATATATAGGCATATAATGTATATTTCACTGATGATAGCGGAAGACATAATAGTGCATAGTGACAAGCAACTGCCCAGTGCATAACAGTGAAATGATGAATAGCCACTGGTTACATTACAAGAATATCTGACTCGGAAAAAAAACACACAGCTGATGCTGATTTAGTTACGAATATGCCCATATCCATGCTAGGGCCTCAGACTTCTCGGACTCCAAAGCACATAATTCTACTTTTAAAACTGTTCCAAAGATAAGTTAAATTTGCCTCTTTAACATCCTTTGTGTATTGACCTTGGAATATGTAAACAGCATGTTAACCTTTTCCATCCTAACAGATAAATGTCACTTCTTAAAAACTGTTGCTTCATTAGCTGGGCCTCGTTGATATGGAGACTTTAAGGGGGGAGGGGGGGGGGGGAGGAGGCAGGTCCTGAAATATGGATTTTGCTCAAAAAATGCAATTTTGGGTTTTTGTTTCCTCTTAAAAGGTCTGCCTTTTCTGCGTACAAAAATGGTATAAAAAAATGGATATATCCATTCTAACGTTTGACCCATGGTCATTCAAAGGTAGGCCTAGCCTACTGTCAACCAGGATTTGGCTCCCTTTGGCTGTTATATGCAGTGATGGATCATCACTTTTTGATTATAATGAGCAAAGAGTGCATAAAGTACTTGATTATGACCTTCTCTAGCAATATCATGAGCCCAGTGCCAGGGTTGGACACTGGAGGACCAATATCAGATTATCATTATCAGGCGCTCTAGAATTTACTTCCACATCCTATAAATAGTAACATTTTCCTTTATTTCTGCTACTTCATAGTTTAGTTGTGGACTACATGCCACAGTAAAGGTCCCGAAAGGCTTGGTTTGGACAGAAAAAGATATGGGGATCACATATAGACCCTCGAGAACCCGGAAATGGCTCTGTGGGAGCCCTTATAATGATGGGGGGGGGGGGGGGGATAAGGGAACAAAGTTCGAGAAAAATGATGCCCAGAAAGCCAGGAAGAGGCAACAAAAGATACAGAACTCATGGAGAGAGGGCTAGTATGTAAAAAAGGGCTGTTTTGAGGTCACAAGCCAAATAAAACACTCTCCATGTCAATTTTTCAGTGAAAAAAAAAAAAAAAAAAGTTTAAAACTCATTTTTCTCAAAACCCGGTTTTTTGTCAGTATTTTGCTATCTAGTTTTTTTTACTTCTAAACCGATTCTAACCAAATCTGGCATACATCATTTTCACAACAAAACCAAAAACCATATCTTTGCGCGTCCGATTCTGTTGGTAAGTTTTAGAGAAAAATAGGTTTTTGGTATGAAAACATGGCGAAATTTGAATGGTGGCGTTGCCATGGCAACCATTTGAAAAAGTCGATTTTTTTCACTGTTTTCCTCTAATCTGAACATGCCGAATTCGATGGAAAAGGACCTTTAGGACCCCCCCCCCCCTTAAGAAATAAGTAGCATAATTGAACAATGTTAAAAATTAACATATTTTAGAAAGAAGTCTGAACATTAAATATATTATAATTTGACAAAGAAGATTTTGTTGTGAGATCAAAAAACAGCAATGCCTGGGCATGTAAATGTATGTGTTGTTGTTGCCGTTGTTGTTGGTAGTGCTATTGTTATTATTGTCATTATTATTGTTTGTCTATATTTGATCTGCTTCTATTATCTTGGGCCATCGTATTGATACCAGAAATAATAAACAAAGTTCCTAGACTTTTCATAAATGTTCAGATCTTTTCCCATTAATTTATAGAAAGTATTAAATAACAGATTGTTATTTGCACGATAAGTCCAGCGTACCAGCACAAGCAGCTGAGCTGTTAACAGAGCGACTTTCCTTATCACTGGTGACAAATAACGTGAGTCATAACTGACATTGAATTATTACTGAATACAAATACAGCAAATCAATGCCATTAGATTTTCCAATTTTCCGGGCTTGCCACACAATATGGCTGATGAACATAGAACTACACTCGATTTCAGGCTGATATGAAAGAGGGAACAATGAATGGCAGGTCATACAAATTTGCCACAATTCAAAGTAGTAAATGGGATATTTGTCAACTATAATCCTGATAGATTACCTGCCCGCATAATTATATTCTTCATTGTAATTGTATCATTATAAGGCTTTTAGATCTGAAAAATACCTAGTTTATAGACTTGAAATTGAGCAAAAACAACAGTATATTCCTGACTTGTATAGACGTTTATGTGCTTCAGACGTCATCCTAAATGACTGTGCAATTTGAATAGCAAATGGTAAAATTTGCATATTAATACGAAATGGCATAACCATTCAAAATGGACGCATCGAAATACTTATCTTCCTCAGTTGTACACTTCTCACTTGCATCAATCACGAAAGTAAATAATTTTAATCACATGAATATTGTGCTTAAGTTTCAAAATATCTAAATCTAAATAACAATGATAAGCCTCATACTATTCTTCCCCCCCCCCCCCTTTTTTTTTTTCTCAAGTCTTTCCCGTTCAAAAATTTTGCAGAAAACTATTTAAAGCCCCTAAAGCTGACTGACACGAATAAACTGCATTAAAAAATGAAAAGAGGTTGCCTTTAAAAGGAATACAGAATTCAAGATTATGTTAAAAATTAAACTATACCACCACCATCCCATCAAGTCAAAACGTTAGACCTCAAATTTGAAGGCGTGTCTTGGAAATGTGACAAAAAATCATCCTCGTTGAATTTTGTTTTTCTTCTTTTCAATCAGTGTCGATTCTTTTCAAATGAAGTTGCTACAGAATTTGTATAGAAACAGCTTAAAGATAATTTAACATCTTACGCAAAACTGAACATTTCAACGTTTGCACTATAATGAATGCCATATCTATTATTTTGTTTCTAACATAAATTTGCTTTCACCAGCTTTCAGTTCTTGTCACACTCAGTTTATGCAAAACAACCTGTTTATGTTCTGTTTAGGAAACCAAGCTGATGGCGTTTTAATTCGCTTATTTACCCTCGCCAGGCACCTAATCTGGTCTCAATGCTTGAAATAATGCGTTAAAGAGATATCCCACAGTTGTTGATTATTCTGGGAGATGGTAGTTAGTGAATTCTAATCTTGTCCTAGAGAAAATAGGCAAGACTACACTGCCAATTGAATAGGTTAAACATTAAAAAAAACTATGTCATCTTGAAAACAATTAGAGAGTTTGCCATCAAATACCTTTTTCAAATACTGCTTCAGTTTTAGAATCACATATTCTATTCAGTTTCACTTACAATAATAAGTTACTTATACGATCGATGAGACGCAGACATAGCATGCCGTAGATTTCAAAGCAAATTCGGCTAAGTCTACATTTAATGCAAAAAAAGGAAAAAAGAAAACAAAATCATGATCTGTTATTAAATGAAAGAGATAAACTTGCTGTATTCATTTGAGG
This sequence comes from Peronia peronii, assembly GCA_039654565.1. Classification (NCBI taxonomy): domain Eukaryota; kingdom Metazoa; phylum Mollusca; class Gastropoda; order Systellommatophora; family Onchidiidae; genus Peronia; species Peronia peronii. The sequence continues at coordinate 4,815 of JBCEWB010165995.1, read as the reverse complement.
TTATGATTAAACTTGTTTCATAAACAGGTTTATAGAAGTCTTTAATGATATTAATGATATTTCTGGGAGTAGTTATTGAGAGCTGAGAGCTACTCTAAACATAAATTTCATGTCGCGCCATTGCCGTGATATATTCTGCAGTCACATAATACTTCACTGTGATCTGTTGACATGGCTTTTCTAAAGGATCTGCGTCGCATCAGGTGGAGCAGCTCCTTTAACAAGTTTAGAAACTTAAAAATCGGATTTGTTTGTGACAGCATTTATGAAAGTAAAACGTCCATCTTTTTCATTCAACTGGGTCTATTGTTGGCTACATAAAACGAAATCATCTGCTTGGTTAATTCTTAACAAATTATGGAAATGTCTTCCCTCTTGCATGCGTTAGCTTATTCATCCAGGAGAATTTTCATGCGTAGGTTTATATTCATCATTCCATTCTTCAAACGAGTAGCTGTTCGGCCGAGAGCCAAATTGTTACCGAAGTCACGTTTGATGCTATAACTATCACAGACAGCGCTATCCTTATGTCTCTAGTTATGTGTCACCAGATGTATCTTCCAAGCCCAATTGTGACAGGTTTATATGATGTGCAGGATATAAATATTTATCATCTCACCCTCATCAGTCGTGGTGCTCTCGTTGATGGCAACAGTGGTGGTATCTATGAATAATGACATATTAGAAGGACATATACAAGCAGGTCAATAGACATGAAACACAAATATAGTCAGGTCTATTTCCTCACATTGCAGCATCCCAAAAAACATCTATGGTTGTCAGTAGTGGAAAGTCATAGACTTTTCACTCACAAAAGAAAATTGGGGAAGGGGTAGAACAGTGCAGCATCCAATCATGACAATGAAAATAAGCCATGTTGCAATGACAGAAAAAGAGTGGGACAAGGGTTGCACTGGCAATCTGTCAGGGCCATCTCGCTGCCCATACATCAGCTGAGAATCATGCCCTACTGAATGATGACCACAGCCATGCTGAAGTTATATCGTAAATGTTTTCTCCTCCACAGCGACTCCAGCGGCGACTTGACATCAGAAGTTTCGTTGAAGTAAACCGGAAATTGCTGCTCAAACTGATACAGAATAGCTGTGAAAGGCATTTTCTGCAGGTTTTTTTTTTTTTTTTAGCGGGATGGGGTCTCCAGATTCTGCAATAGATCCATCCACCACATGGGTGTTGAAGGAGAGTTAATGATGATATAATATATGGTGAAATAATATAAATAACAAGTAATGCAATTTTTCGGGCCTTTACTTGACTAATAAGTACAGAATGAAAACGTGTCACATACATCATGATCATAAATGGCTGTACCCACACCTCAAAATCATACTTAAAACATTAAATTACCGTGATCTTTTTAAACTCTCTCTTGAAATCCATTACCACTACCCAAACTCGCCTAGAATGGCATGTCATTGGAACAATATTACAATTAATTAGGATTGATGTTTTTAAATATGGCAATGCGTCAGTTTTTGAATGCTCCAGCTGGATTAGTCCATCCAACAACCAGCACTAGTGTGCGTGGATGAGGGAGTTTCTCTGTTTATGATTATGATTATGATTATTTTTGTAAGAAAGTGACGTGGATGTGGAGTTTGGGAGTGGAGGAGTGGGGAGGGGTGCCTGACTGATTCTTGTCATTGAAAAAAGTAAAAGGACCCACGGAAATGTTGCGGCGAATGTGAATATATGAGATAAAAGAAGGCTTAGTACTATCAATTCCACTCAAAGCGACTCCTTAGGTCTGAAATACTAAACCCAGCAGCAGCACCATTGACTGATAATGCTTCTGAAAATGGCCTGGTCTGAAATCGCTTCTTGTTTATAATCTATTATTATATTATATTTACATCTTTTCATAGTTTGTACCCGTATAACTAAAGTTGGGCTCACAAACATCCCAGTGCATCTATATCTTCACACTGCTAAAATAATGTTACTTACCATGCATATGCAGGACTCCATTCTAAATGCGCAATCCAGCAACAACGGTCCGACGAGATATTTATAAATGTAATCATAATATAACTAGCGCAGCTCCGAAGTGTTATGATATACATCTCCATAGATATCAAAGAAATATCCAGCGGAAATATTTGACAAAATTCAGAGTTTGATTAAAACCTGATTCAGTGTGGATTTTTGGAGTATCAAACTGCACGAACGGGAAGTATCCGTTGTTGGGGATTAACATTCAACAGTCCCACATTTTCAAATAATAATAATGGAGCTTAACATTGGAAAGATTGCACCCATTCTCGTCTAAGTGCTTTGCAGTCTGTAATTACTCCGTCAGATCCAATTGAGATAGTCACAATACGTTCTCAGCTTCTCAGAGCGACTCCTTGTTATACGCTTATCTATCTAACAGTAACATTTTGCTGTCTATAGTCGGGCCTTTCTCAAGTCGGGTCACTCTCAAACACAAAAATGTCTGTCCCTCTTAGGACTCGAACCCAGGAACATCTAATTCCGAGTCTCGATGTTTAACCACCAAGCCAACAGCACCAATAACAACGGTAAACTGAAGATAACGGTGCATATCTGCAAGAAGAGTTGCAGGCATTTGTATGGGGACTGACGACAACCCAAACAACAGTTTTTCAACCATAACATTGATGCATGTAATTGACTGCATTGATTACTCTTTTTCTTTGTTGTCTTCGCTACTCTGACTTTACTACTATAATTGTTCTTATATATGAAGAAACGGCTGGACACAACGAGCATCACACATTATTGAAATGACTACATAATTGTCCCCCAAACTATTGTTTTCACCCCTTATGGAATTGTGATAACGTAAATTCTTAACCGTAGTACCGCCATAATATTATTGCCACTGTCTAAACTACAAAAGATTTGAAATCGTCTATCAATCCTCGACTTATAATTTCCAGTTTCCTGATGCCTTGATATTTTCCTAGTGTGGTTGGTTCCATGAAACGTTAGGCTCTTGTGTAAAATTGTTAAGAAAAACATCTTGCTATGATATTGTAAATGCAGTACATATTTAAGGCAAAGGCAGTACCAGACAAGCAAAAAAATTGTAGTCTACAAATATGAGGGCCGAGAAAGGTCATTAAAATTTACGGTAACAAAATATAAACCAAATTTTTAAAAAATGTAAAAAACCCGAAAACACGACTCGGAGTGATGACGCCGGTGATCACATTTTTTGAAAAGCGTTTAACGCTGCATCACATTCACTTTTGTTTATCTAAAATCAATGTCAATAATTTGTTTCAAATTCATTGTTTAAAATTTCAGTCCAATAACTTCTCAAATACCACATGGCACTATACATTGCATTCCCTGATACTCTTACATAAACAGTTTTGGTGAATATTGCTACAACAGAGTTTACCAAAATTTTGGGAAATTCCATCGACCCAAGAAAGTTTGTCTCACTCTTGGCTTGACCTTGTTACGGTGGGTAGGAAATTTATGATGAGAACTCTTCTCTATGAATGACCGAGTCATAGACAATTGAGCCTAGATGCCCTCCAAATAATAGCAGTGAGTAGTGTTAATAATTAAGTAGGAAAGAGACTGACGTACATCCGACCGAACCCATGACTTTCAGCTCAGACCGGAAATGAGGCAAAATCTTGAACCAATAGCGCTTAGCCTTCATTGTGATTGTGTTGGTGTACTTGATGGTCGATAAGTTATCAGTATTTTCTGAAATTATTGTATTCCATCGTGACCATGGACTTCAAGATCATTTACGAGCGAGAGATTAAGTGGTTTTAAGAAGCAGGATTTTGTTGACCTGTGTCGAAATGCTCCGAGTCTGGGCATCGGTTTGGACCCAGACAGCATTTTGGAGTGTAAGACTGACACCCTAAAGGCGAAATTGACAGCACCAGCTAATGACATAAGCATAAATTAGTCCATTCCTGCCCAGCTTGATATTTCAAATGACTCAGCCAAATTCCAGTGTTAAAAGCATTTGATATCTTATCTTACCTTGCCTAGTCGAGAGACTGCGAATGCCACTAGTTTGCCTCACTTCTTGGTTGTAAGCTTACTTCCGGTGGAAAATCCGGTTGGGGTTTTCCCTAAATCCTGTGTTCTACTATTGCGGGTGTTTTTTGTTTTTCGTTTTTTGTTTTTTGTTTTGTGTGCGGAAATAGCATTCGTGGTTAACTCTTTCAGCTATGCAGATATGTTTGAGTGCAATAGGTAAGTGTCAGTTTCTTCTATGGATCGTTATACTAAAAATAAAATAAAATAAAATAATAAATAGAAAATTAAAGTTTTAAAAGTTTCCTACGCCATAATTCAGTCTCTGTGGGTAAAAATGACGGAGCGAAACATATTATAAGTATAATATATTAATTAATAACTAACCTATACATATTTTAAAAGACACCGTAAATCCAGTACTGTGGACTGTGGCGAGAGGGCCTGTAGCCACGAAGCAAGCGCCGCCTCTGTGTTCTGTAGCATTGCACACAGGATTTTTCAGGCAGCCGTTTTTACATTCCTGTTCGTAGGGAAGTGGTGGAATTTATAGTTTAGTATTGTTCATGACAAGTACAATGTGACATTCAACGATGAGCGAGACAGGGAAACTGGCGCAAAATCAGTTTATTCCATCAACTGAGAGGTGAACGTTGGATGGATAGACGGATGAAGGGAAGGAGGGAGGGATAAAGAAAGGGGAGTAGGATTGAATGGATGGATGGATGGATGGATGGATGGATGAATGAATGGATGGACGGATGGATGGATGGATGGATGGATGGATGGATGGATGGATGGATGGATGGATGGATGGATGGA
>JBCEWB010165994.1:0-25688 GCA_039654565.1 Peronia peronii | reverse complement strand
CCAGCCAACCAACCAACCAACCAACCAACCAACCAACCAACCAACCAACCAACCAACCAACCAATCAACCAACCAACAAATAAATAAATAAACAAACAAACAAACAAAAATCTGTGGTTTGTTGGAGTTACTTGTCAATAAAAACTGACCGAGGTTCCAATTTCAAATTTTTCCCCGTTATGTGAGACCTAACTTAGAAGTTCCAGTTAAGAACAAGACAGCTGCAGATTGTACGCAGTTGATAAGACTTTCCCCTTTTTTCCTTTTTTTTTTTTTTTAGCCAGCTGAATATATAAGCTTATATGTCTATAGCTGATCAGCATCTACAAGGGGCTTCCTTATGGAGTGTTTACCCTTACCTTTACACTTACGACTTAGTCATACAGCGTTTCATTTCCCAAAAACATTACACCGTCATATCGTCTTCAGACGACCCTGTTTAGCTGTTAGCCCATCCATAGATTCAGTTATTAATATATCCATCCAATCAACCATCTATCCATCTAGCCATTCATCCAGCCGGTTCATCCGTTCGTCTTTCAATCGTCCACGTACACATATATGTACATCTATATCCACACCTACATACATACATATACATGTACTATAAATCCCTACATATGTACCTGCCTACACAGTAAATATCTGCATACAAAAGACCTACATAAAGACACAATAAATGCCCACACACATTCGTAATACCTACAGACCGCTCGACCTACTTAATAATCTACCTACCTGCCTACCTACTACCTACACCCATCCATCCATTCATCCATCCATCCATCCATCCATTAATCCATCCATTCATCCATCCATCTTCCATCCATTCATCCATTCATAAATCCATCCATCCATCCATCCATCTGTCTATCCATCCATCCTTCCATCCATCCAACCTTCCACCCATCTATTCACCCGTCCATCCATCCATCCATCCATCCATCATCTATCCATCCATCCATCTATCCATCTATCCACCCATCCATCCATCCACCCATCCATCCACACACACACTAGCGTAAAAAGTACATACCCAGAAGGGCAAACAGGCCGAGATATACCAGAGCCGCTGAGACGGACATCTCCAAACTTAAAGATTTGCACATGAAACACTGGGTTCCAATTGATTATATAGCTCTGGCTGAACCTTATCTCTCTTTGTCTAATGTATGTCAGTGTGAAAATGCGCCAGTGCCCGCCTGTTCTAGCAATCCTGTTTTCTCTGTCAGTATTGAACTAGACTTTCTCACCCTGTTTCATTATGACGGTCTCTCGTAGGATCAGGTCAGCCTTCTCATCAGTTCCTTTTTCGGAGTGAAACCAAACCATCCCCCTTTTCCACTCGCTTCTTTTATTTTTAACCATCGAAATGAAACCATCTGTGCTGATAGCTGGTCGCAAATTTGTATCAAGATCAGAGGACACACTTTTTCTGTTACAGAGCAGTGAGAGAAAGATAGACATTTTTCACTTGACGTCTTGAGGACATCCTACCTGCATGAGTGTAGTTTTTGTCTTTTGATTGTGAAGTTAATTTTTCACTGGTGAAGTGAAAGATGAAATTTGGTGAATGGTTTGAACTGGGTTTTATCACCGTTGTCGTCATCACCTATATCATTAGTATTATTCTTTTTATGGAAATGTCTCAAAATTTAAGATGGACTGACAATCAACAACTATTAACACCTAAAAGAAACAAATGACATTCTGGAGAATTGATAAGATAAAAGTTGAATACTAGCCAGATTTTCGAACCGTTTTAGTTCTCCATGGGGACAAAAAAAAAAAAAGAACAAATACAACATGGAAATGCATACATTGCTATATATGAAAGAAAATTTTAATTAAATATTTCTCATTCATTTTACAGACGAGGTGGAAAAGGGAGGAAAGGGGAAGGTCAATTATAAAAAAAAAAAAAAAAAAAAGAAAAGTGAATAAATAGAGCAGCACATTTTTGAAGAGTTAGAGTATCAAAACTACTGATTTGAAACTGATCAATAGAATTGTAAGATTTTTTAAAAATTATTCATCTGTTTTATTTCTATGGATGACATAACCAAACATTGTGCTTTGGAAAAACGTGAAACATGATCACCACTTTGCTGGAGTGTCGTAAAAGATCACAAAGACTGAACAAATTTAGTAAAAAAAATACTACAAAAAAGAAAATAAATACATGCGTATTTCCAACTTTTCAAACTGTGTTAACATTTAAGAGTGACTGTCAACCGTAATCCAGAGAACTCGATATGTTAAAAATTATTTATAGTAAGGGGAATGACCCAATTTTTAAACTCTTTTGGTTCTCATCGGGGCAACCATCAACAGACGAAGCGTTGGTCCAGATGAATCCATTTGGCTTGACCCGTGTGATTGATAGACATCTTATCCGAGCTTTGACCTCTCAAGTCTTTCTCATCTTCTTTATCGGATGAAGTTAAAACAGAGAATCACTTATGACATGACTACTTCCCAGCAAATATCTCAAGATAAATTCATATTTTCTCTGTTATGGGCACGTTTTTTTTTCTCTTATTCTTGCTAGTCCTCTTTACTAATCTTGTCAGCGTAATAATAAATACAGAGCAAACCATTAGGCCGGATGCCATAGACAGATAAGCCAGCAAAAATAACTTACAAAACTTTTAATTTTAATCAGGTTCTATATAATTCACCAAGCCATCTGACTCAGCACAAGCCTTATGCCGGCAAGTACATGTACTTCTTTATCTTTATTATTATTACTGTTGTTATTATTATTATCATCATTTTATGTATGGAGCATTTCAAACTTAACATGACGGTAGGATTATCTTGACTTTAAGTGCGTGTCGCGTTTGATGAGAAAATTTTGCCTAGCAATTTGGCATTTGAAAATTTTCCCCGGACACCGTCTCCACCCATTGTTCATTCGATTTTTTACTGGTAATGTACATACTGGAGCTCCGAAATAAGCTCGCCTTTATCCGAGAAGACTACCGTCGTGCTTCCCTATCCCAAGAAGCCAGGGGATAGTTCAGTCACTGAAACAAAAATTAGCTAGCATCCGTCCCCACGAAATGGTTCGAATATGCAACGTTAAAGTTTGGTTTTCGCCGAGAAGCGTCCGCCTAATCTCCCGGCCCTTACTTGTTTACCTGTCTTGTGTCTTTTTTCAAAAAAAAAAATTCTATAACTAGGAAAAAAACGATTTACCCCAGGCCATACAACAAAAGACTTAAGATAGTACAATGCCACTGAACAACCCGAATATTAGATGATTGGGTTTAGTTTAACAGCGCGCATAAGCATGCATTGTGTCAAGGATACCAGGACAGAAAAGTGAAATCGTTAAGGATATACTAGTAATCATCTCTGGGATTTTATAGGATAGAGGACACGATGGACTCGTTGAGGAGTCTCCTTGTGATCACTTTGTTACATGGTAGAGGCAGCCAGCTCTTTTGTTACATTGTGTAACACAGTATGTTGTGAATGATTCGTAGAACATGCGTCATTATTGTGCAATTTAGGTGTGTAACAACAATGTCAAATAGGGCAAGATGATAGATTAATACACGTGTCTTTGAATCCAGCTTTTCTGTAAAAGTTCTGTAACGTTGCCTGCTAACAGTCACATAAGTCATCCATTTTAGTCTCCAGTGTTTATTAAATGGGCATGTACCACTAAACTTTGCAGTCATCCTTCCCCAGCTCCATCCTCCACCCAGACGTGTGCTAACACAGGTAAGACGATGGATAGACATACACAAACGTTAATCAAACAACACACAAAAAGTAGGTTGAGTCTTTTCAAACTTTTAGTTATACACTGTAAGAAAGAGTTGATTCCCAAGGGCATGACAAGAACGGCTAAGGTAGCATCCTGCGGGGGCTGAAAAGCCTACATGAATAACTAGCAATACAACACACTGCAGACAGTTTATCAATTAAAACAGACACAACATTCAGACAATAGAAAAAACAAGAACTACAGCAAACATTCTGTAGATATAATATGTACACATATATACATATAATACGAGACCTAGATAACAATGAAAGCAAAGTGATGAAAAAGACAATACCTATTTATTAGATTTGTGTTTGTTTAGACAAAACAACAGCAGCAACAACAACAAGAACAACAACAACAACAGCAACAATAAGTCCGAAGAATATTGTTTCACATACCGATTGACTCATCGCAGCTGAACTCTTGCATGTAACAGTGACGACCACAACTTACTCATGTATACTATAACGGAGGATACCAAAACATATCGACACAAAATACACTGATGTGAACGAGTTCAAAGGGAAAAAAAAACACACAAAAAAACAAGATTCTACCGAAAAAGTGAACAAACATATTATGATAATGTGATAAAGCTTTCTTTTGAAGAGATAAAAAGAAATCAGCAGATAATATCAAACACCCACATAAAAAAAACTCGCTAACGTGCAAGCAAGCAAACAAAGTACACGTCATCTGAATTTATTTTTCCAACTGCGACAGACATCTTTCTGTATGCGGTCTCCCGTTTCGCTATCCGGATGGACAGTACTTAACTCTAGAAATGTCAAAGAGCCGATCTAGTTAACTCTAACAGCGACAATAGAAATTGGCAGAATGCCAGGATTTCTACATGACATTCATGCTTAGAAATTGATAGTTCATGTTTTAAGATGATATCAGCACCATGATAATGTTATGACGGTGTATAAAGTATAAAACGTGAATCTTTAATGAGATCGATCCCCTGGAATTTCTAAGGTTAATAATTATCATCAAATCAATCCAGTAGGCAAAGGAAGGAGAGGCCATTATGCCCGGCAGTGCTGGAGAGTGATTGTCTGGTCCTCATCTTTTGTAGTATTTGACGCCTGGTACCACACAGAGTAGCTCGTACAGTAGGTTAGCTGCCACCAGTGCTGTGTTACCGCTGGGGTCATAGGGCGGAGAAACCTATAAGGAGTATAAGAGAAATGAGAGAATGACGTGCTACAGCCTTTCTTGTTAATTCTCCAATGCCAGAAGATCGTTAAATTTACTTCACCAATGTACTATTTATACTGGAGTGCGGACTCGTGATGCCGCCTTAACAAAACACATTGTATCTGGCGTGCCAATACAGGCGCCATGGCCACGGGGTTAGATCTGGTATTGCTATACGTGAGTTTCGTTTAGTTTTGCATCGTGGTAACATAACAACAACGCCGTTAAGTCTTAACGTTAAATATGTTTTTTTGCCCTCATGGCCATGGCTTCACATTCGGCATGCGTGATGTCATCAGTCCGCTCTCCAGTATATGTATAAGCTCCTTGACTTCACCGAACTGTCCTTCCGCTCTCTCAAAATGGATCAACCTACTCTGAAGTCTGACCCCTCATCACCCCTGATCTTTACCAGCCACTTTTTTTTTTTTTTATTTCTTTGATACGTAGGAAAAAATACTGGGACAAAACACGGCATTTTCCTTTCATGGCGGGATGCAAGGTGACCCAAGTTTCCGCAAACCTGAATTGAGAATTACATTAACCCGGAATCAGAGGTCACTTGTATGCATGCCATCTAGGATAGGTTCGTTCTGAGTCTCCACACAGCCAGAGGCTGGATCACGTGATAGTTGAAATCGGATGTTAAACAAATGTATCATGTGTTTTCTACTGAAATACGTAAAATGGTACTCCATGTTCCTTCTCACCAAATTTATAATTATACTCTTTGTAATAATAAGCCGCAAATAGTGACTGGTATTGTGTTACTTGTTCACAGAGCAGTGTATTCCACAGTCCAGATTTAACAAGCCAAGTGCTTCTGTCGCTTGATAACTCACAACGCAAAACAAACAGAAAATTTACCACCTCGAAATGCGCCGTTGTCCTAAGAGGAACGCCAAACTTAAAAGTCTTGACGAAGTTTAAAAAAAAAAAAACAGTAGCTAAATAGAGTCATATTTTTTTTTCATTACTCTATTCATAAAATCTAGTTTCCAATCCCCTTCCAATCTCAAACGTGTTAAATCCGTATTATCTGAGTCAGATGAATACAGACAGCTTCACTTGCCGACATCAGAACATTCACACTATACATTTATAAAGACGACATGTCCTTTTGTGACATATAGTTCAGCCCATACAAACACTAAATGCGCACACTATCTAACACCGCGTATTATGTTTGACCTATGTCTTTATAAAAACCTGTATGACGTCATCTGCGGCTAGCCTAACTCATACAAAAAAACAACAACAACAAAAAAATGCATAGATAACACAGATTGTCTAAGGTCACATAAGTGGCTAATATATACCCTACACACACACAGAGTCCACATAATATATCATCATGTTATTCACGTGCTCGTTCAAACCTCGGCTAAAACTACACATTGTTAGTTGATGCCATGCTCCACCCATATCTTTATCTACATATAGATCACGTATTCCATACCTGAACGTTATATTTTCGACCACTGACACACATATAGAGATGACGCACTCCCTACCTCCACAAGATCCGCCCCCACCACCTTCAGGCCTCGACAACCATGAATGATCTCCAAGCCTTGGATAATGGTCAATCCGGCTATCTCTGGCGTCCCTGTGAAAATCAATGGTTAGCCATCAATTGGATGATAGGGGTAATTTTTTGTCATTGCGTATGTGGCCTTTCAACCCTTAGAAAGTAAATTGTCTCGGCCTTAAAGCGCAATCCTAGCTTAGTGAGAAGACTTTTTTTTTGGATAGAAATCTGGAATTTGGAAATTTTGCCCCGACAGCGGCGTGTGTCCGCCTATTCTTCATCCGATTTTTAACTGCCAAGGGTTCCCCAATGTCCGCGGTGACGTACATACGGGACCTTTGAAATATATTCGCATTTATCTGTGACGGCTAGACGCCGAACTTCCCTTCCCAAGAAGCCACAGGATCCCTGAGACTGAAAAAAAAAAACAAAACAAGCAGGCTGTACGTCTTTCCAATCTCTCGATAGGATTCGAATCCGCAACCTTTTACGTGAGCAGACGTCCAACCCATCGGCACAACGCCCTCGACAGATGTATTGTCTGACTGACTTGCTGATATACTGACTGGTCATATGAGTGACTAATGCATTTTTGACTGATAAGTATTTGAAAATAGGTCACATGACTGAGGAAACATCGCTCAGATGTGGCTTTGTTTATATGGTGTGAACTGTCTGAATCCTTATCATTCATCAAAATTTGTCTGTCATACCCAGAACATAATACACAAACCAGGGCGTGAGCAAAAATCCTCGATTATGTGATCCATCTCGAAATATCTCATTGGCTGCATTGAGCTAGAAGTGTCCATCAACCGATTTGGTAAAGGACTCGCTTATTTTATATGACAATTGAATACCCTTCAAATAATACCCCCAGTAAGAAGGTAGTGTCCGTCTCATGTTGTGTTTTAGTCTAAAATGTCATATTTCAAATACTGGTATGAATTTGAATAAAATATTATAGCGAGTTCTGTACTTTAGCAATTTCCATTGACACTTTGAGAATATGGAATACATTGGCTAATGGCTGACTGAACTGTTGACTAACTGTAGGATGTATTGGCCATTCGACCACTGACCGATAACTGAAAAACGATCCCATAATCTAGTTGTATATTGTGGAGAAAGTGTTGTAAGAAAGCTGAAAAAAAAAAAAACAGTTATGAGCTTAGTACTTTCGAGAAGTTGTCAGGGGTAGTTTGAATGCAAGAGAATCCGGCTATGAAAAAAACAAAACAAAACAAAAAACAACAAAAAAAACAACCCAAAACAAAACAAAAACAAAAGCGAAACGGGTGGAGAAAACAATAGACATATAACATAATTTTCACTTTAAATTCGAACAGTTACAATAAAACAGCCATTATGGAACTTTGCTGATTCTAAAAAATCAGTGGAATACAGAGATGATTGGAGGAGGTCAATGTGTCATCTTCAAAATAGTCCTCATGACGTCGATAGAGGCCAAGAGAGAGGTGAAGACGAGGGGAAAACATCAATTTTATTCTCTCGCTCCCTCTCACCTTTCTCACACGTCCTTTTGAAGTCGTCGGAGGATTATTTGGAATGTGGCCGCCTCATTACTAACAATATCTTCGCCAAATAGTCTGATTCACACACAGAGTATATTTGACAAACCGAAGGCCAGGATTAGCAATGAAACAGACCTGTGCCTGGCGCCACCGCAGGGTCCAGCCCGTCAATGTCGAAGCTGATGTAAACTGGTCGATCTCCAGCTGTCTCTCTAACCTCCTCCATCAGGGGAACTAGCGACTTGTTCCAGCACTCACTGGCCATCACCACCCGCACACCCTGCACGGGGAGACACAAGGCAAACACTGTGTGACTGATATGAACACTGGGCAAAGAATCGTCGGCACTGAACATTTCAGGACGAGGCAGACACTTTATCACTGAACACTGAAGAACTACGAGATATAAGGTCACCGAACACTGTAGGGCAAGACAGATACAACGCAGACAATGTGACTCTGAACATTCAAGAACCATAGACACAATGATACCGAACATGTCAGAATTAGACAGACACTGTGTCACGAACACGGGAGAACTACAAACACACTAACACCGAACATTTCAAGACAAGACAATTATCATTTCCTCAAAGCAAAGGCAGTGGGTCATATGATAATAATTCGGCTAGCAAGGCTTAAGATTACTGTTTGATACCAGAGTGGTATAGCCTACAATATGGTAATAATGTTTAGCTCACCTGGTCAGCCACCCACTTGTAGTCGTCCACTGAGTAGCCAGTGCCCCTCAGTCCTATCTGAATGGATCTGCTGCAGTCTAAGCACCCCTCTTCTATCGCTCGCCTAAAAGGTGTACCTAGTGATGTTAAAGTAGTAACAATAAAGGTATCTTCTCACTGACTGGCAAATAAAATAGTTACATTCAAAGCCTTTTGTGGCCATTTTTTCCTCTCTCGAATTGTGCTCCTATTAATGTTTGTTTATTTTCGGCACTATCTTTGTACAACGTTCCCCCAGTCCAGGCATTCTGATGTGCAGCGGACAGATGTCTCATTCTTCCCGCGACGCCCTTAGTGGTTTAAGCGGTAAAACAGGAAGAAAGAAAGTTTATTTTCATCGATATTTTTGCAATCTAGGGGGTAAACAGATACTTTCCTGCGTATTTTATGCTGAAATAATAATTATTCTCATTGATAATGCAAACAGCTGCAACCATTTTGGCTTACTACATAACGTTCAGTAGAATCGTCTGGTAGTTGCCCCAGTCCTTACAAGCAAATCATAATAATGCCATATTGTAGATGAATCGTATTAACAAGAAAGCCAGAGGAAGGATATCACATCCATTTACATCCTTCACCTCAGTTCTGACACACACACTTATTCACTAAAGTGAAAAGTTAAAGGTGAATATTCTTTTTTCTTTTTCTGTTTTCCTTGAGAATTTTATATCTAGGTCTGCTAACTTGTCATAAACCATCTCCTTATAGTTAAACTGTCATATCTACAGAAAAATTGATTAAAGTCGTCGCTCAGGGATCAAGAATAAAGCTGTCAATAAATTGAAAGGAAAGGGCTAAAACTGATAAACTGAATATAAAGAATTAATACTTAGATTGCTACATCTTCTCATTCATCTTTCTTTGACCGTGTCTAGTACAATTTGCATCACTAAGTTAATAAAAGTAAAAAACGACTCTGGTCAAGAGCAGAGTTCACCAAAGATGTACAAAGAGGAATAAAATTTGTGATATCTACATTTGAGCATTAACGTTTTAAATATTCGTTAGCCTTCTCGCAGTGTTCCGTATGAAATAATGGACTTCAAACGATTAAAACTAGGACTCAGCTGGTAACATCCTGACTACCTTACCGTGAGCAATCTTCTCCCCGTACATGGTATCATTGGTATCCGAGTGAGCATCTATGTGCACCAGGCAGACAGGCCCGTACTTTTCCTGCAAAAGCCGGATCAGAGTAGAACGTGTGTAAATGAAACAGTATAAAGGAAGAATCTGAGATAAAAAAAATTGAGATAAAGAATTTGAGATCAAGAATTTTATATAATCCTCAACTAAACCATCACTGTTCAATCGCCATTCTCTGATGGTATTTTACTGATTATCGTTTTTGGTGTTCTGGCTCAAAAAGCTTTGATATATGGGTAATTTGATATTCTCTTTGCCTGGATGCATTAACTGATTTTTTTAAGGTGCAGCCAGAATAATACTAGCAAAATCACTCCCTCCTCTCCTCCTCCCTATATTTTGTTTATTATTAAACCGCGGCTCAAATTTATAAATGTATTTACATAGAAACAATAATTATATTACTAAGAAAGCTAATAATTCTTATTATTAATAATATAAATATTTAAATAATAATAATGACAATAATAATAATAATAGCAGCAATAATATGATAGTAACAACGAAAACAATAATAAAAATAGCAGATATAATTATAATATAAATAACAGTGTCAATGGCCGGCATGATTTCACCTTCATGGCTTGCAGGATGGGATAAGTCAGTGTATGGTCGCCTCCCAAGGTCAGGGGCACACAACCGTTCTTGATAATGTCACGATAAGCAAGATGAAGTTGTTTCACCGCCTCGGGCAGATTGTAGATGCTGAAGGGCACATCTCCAATATCAGCTACGTGTAGCGACTCGAAGGGGGCAGCACCTTCAATATGAAGTAGTTTATATCATGTTGCTTGTGCAGCTATTGTGATCGCAATTACGCAGTTGTGTTGATAACATAACATACTACAAACAACGCTCTCGTGATGATTATACTCAAATCGCCCGATGAGAATTAATCTATGATTAACTGGGCAGGTTCTAAGGACCTGTAACGGGGTTTAGACATCCCCGCCACCACGAGTCTCGGGCAGATCTAGCTCGTCAGCCTGGAAAGGCAGCCCATCTTGGGGAAGGAAAACTCCGATTTTAAATCATCGCTGCCTTGCAGTATACCCGATCATGGGAAAGGCTTCGGAAGTAAACTTCAAGGAAAATTCGGAGGTGGAGCCCCTTAGTTCGACCTTGCTTGTAACTTCATTCTAGCAGCTCCTGCGACAGCACTGGTGCTAAACTGTAACGCCCTTGCTGTTTCTTTGGATCCATCAATGACGTGGGGAAGGGGGCGAGGGAGAAGATGAGCAACACGGGCATCTGCATATTTTCTATATTACCCTGCCCAGGCTATCTAGGATCAAGCCAACTGGAGAGATACTCCAGCTTCGCCTCTGGCGTAGACACAATATGGGGAACAAACAGCTACCGGTTATATGCCATTGTTCGATCGTCATAAAGCTCGGCGACAGAGGGATTTTCGGATCTCACTGGACAGCTACCGTCCTCCTTAAGCTGCACAGCTCCCAGCGAGTAAGGTGCTGTCCGGTCACAATCTACTATCCACATGGGATTAGAAACCATCCGAAGAGCAGACTAAAATTGTCACACCAGGCAATAAAAGAATTAAACAAAGAGACCAGGCCTAAAACTGGGATGTTGGAATGTCCGGACAATGATGACCGGTCTCTCCAAAAACCCTCAGGGCATGGATGGCGTCAAGAAAACAGCCATCATTAATAACAAGCTCAAGAGACTGAACATGGACTCGCCTCCCTCTAGGAAAGAGAACTGGCAGAATCAGGCTCAAGAAAGAATAGAAGTACGCCTTCTGCTGGCAGGAGAAGAGTTCTGAGAACTCAGGGACCATGGGGTAGGCTTCGCGGTGAGAAACAGCCTGCTAAGTATGATATAGCTAGACACCAATTGCTGCCAACGACTCCACGCGCTTCGCCTCAATACCATCTTAGGCCGTCACCCTCGTAAGCGTGTACGCCCTGAGACTGTCCGTCATACCAGACATAAAGGACCTTTTCCATGAGAACCTCGAATCTACTATTAGCGAGGAACAGCTTATTCCTCTAGGTGATTTCAACGCAAGAGTGGGAGCAGATCATAACTCGTGGCCCTCCTGCCTTGGACAGTTTGATCTGAGCAAAATAAACGTGGACCAGACATAGGCTGCTTGAGCCGAGCAATTTCCACAACCTATGCATCACTAACTCCTGTCTATAGACCAAGCCACAAACAAAGTCTCCTGCAGACACCCGTGCTCGAGACACTAGTACCACTGGACCTTATACTGGCCAATGCTATAAAGCAAGTTCTCCACACACGTGCACTGCAACAAAGACTATTCCTTGGTGTGCTGCAAGATCAGTCACCGCCGAAGAGGTTTCACAGCGCTAAGAAACAGGGACATCCTCGCACTGACGTCAACAAGATGTCCTACCAGGATCTTGTAGAGAAGTTTGAAGACACCTTGGAGAGTGAGCTCACTACTTCACAACCGAGAGATTCTGACGTGGAGAAGTGGCAAACACTGTGAAACACCGTGCACCTCCTACCTAATCTATCATCTCACAAAAATAATAACAAATATGAGACAACCACTAATTTAAAATTTAAAAAAGAATATTGACCTTTAAAATCCAAATCCTAAATATTTTAGGTGAAACTGACGCTATTATCATTATTTTTAACAAATGTTATTTACGATTTATTCATTTATTTGTTTACGTATTTATTTATTTATTCATTTATTT
This sequence comes from Peronia peronii, assembly GCA_039654565.1. Classification (NCBI taxonomy): domain Eukaryota; kingdom Metazoa; phylum Mollusca; class Gastropoda; order Systellommatophora; family Onchidiidae; genus Peronia; species Peronia peronii. Next base: position 13,053 of record JBCEWB010165994.1, on the reverse strand, counting down.
ATTACTTACTATTACTGTTGCCATTGTTAGTTGAAAACTACAGTTCGATTTTTGAAAGCCAAATCGTGTTCACAGAGTGTAAATGAAGGCAAAGTCAAATTAATTTTCTATAGTAAAGTCTCTTAAGTCCACACATCTGCAACGTTCTCAAAATAATAGTAGGGACATCTAAGACATTAACTTAGGCTTTCAGTTGTCGATGCTGACCTGTGGTTGGATTGAAGGGTCTCAGAATGGCGGATTCGTTCCTGATCTGTCGTGGACCCATTCTAGTGCCTGAGCGATTGGAGGTGCCGGCGTCAAGCGCTACGCCCACGAAACAGGCATCCAGTCCTAGAGAGGAGACAGAGGATCATCAGTTCAAATTTGCTGCCGGGAAAGGGTCAAATGCGTCCATTACATTATCCTACTAGTACTAGGGAATAACCAATTGATTTGTTTTTAGCTTGGACATGGTTATTCTTTGCATAGGCTACCTGTAAACCCGGTTGTAATGGAAGTTACTCATAAGTTTGTAATTAGTCAAAATAGTACGAGAGTGAGACCGCTGCAGGGATGTGAGGAAAATGTTTATTGATTATGCATTAGTTGCTGAGGAGATGAAGTACAGAGATTGAGAGCAGGTCAATAAGATAAACACGGTTTAGTTCAACAGCTTCGCAAAGATCAAACGAAACAAAAACGTGTCATGTAAAAACTTCGTAAGAGAGATGGACCTAGAGGTTTTCAGCTGTATAAAGTGATCTCATGGCCATTGGGTTGAAGTGAAAGTCAGGTGACATCTGAAAGTGAGTTCGTCCAGTAGACTGCTGGATACCTTTACTTTCCTGAATGATCAATCAAGCGCTATAAAACTGTGGTTTTAATGGTGACAATACTTCTTCCCATTAATAATGAAACTGTCAGTGCCAACATTTTTTAAAAGGTTCAATCAATGGTCTTCTCTGTACGTAAATCGTTCTCTGTTTGTCAAATTTAAAAGCTAAAACATGCATATTCATAAAGATTATTATATTATGTTTTCTTTGAACAAATGTTAGAGCATTCGTACGGGTATTCAGTAGATGAAATGGTTTGCTCGTGAATCTGGTGAGTATAACTCTGGCAATTCACTCTTGACATAGCTGCACGAAGACTGTGACACTGGCCAAAAATGAGCTATAAAAATACAAAACTGCCATTTCAGCTAACAACTGTACAAAACTATGTCTTCAATATCAACAACAACGTACAACACGAATCCCCACGGAAGTGGTTCCATGAAATCAGCAAAAAGATTCTGATGTAGGCCTTGATAAGACTACCAGATGAGCTACACAGTAGTGCATAATATTATGATACTAAATACTGTATGCTTACAGTCACACACTGTCATACTGACATACATTACCGTCACAAGTGGCATGCACAGGTAGCCTCATCATTGAAGCCACACCTGCACAGCGAGGTAACTCGTTGGCTGAGAGCGGCATGTTTCTCTGAATTGGGACGGAAGAATCCGTGCCGGAATACTGTCTGAATCCGAATTTAAAACGTGAGTGTTCCACCGCACACAACAGCTGCCTGTATCCCCCTACTCTGGCTGATCTTAACAAGTGTTTGCCGACACTAGCCATTGTTTTGTGCCACTGCACAACTCAAACTTTTGTGACTTTCCTGAATATCGCTGGTTAGGCTACTCCTTCTGTCAGCAGATAGATCTACAGACGTCTCCACTAGACCTCTGTGTGCTGCAGGAAACTAATTGAGGTTATTCTCCACGAAGCGGGTAGCTCTAGGGCTACCGAGTATGTCACAGTTTGGATGTGTGCTGTACGAGAGCTTATGCTGACCTAGTTTCGTTATCAGGCTTGCTGATAGAATTGGTCATTTCTCTCTCAGGTCCACCCCGCATCTCCTTTCAAACACAACCACTTCAACTCCCGTCTTCCGTCCACACTTGAGAGCAGGAAAGGAGGGGGAGGGGGGAAGGGGGAGGAGAGGGGAGGTTGTGAAATAGCTTACAGTTTGCCACCTAGATCGCAGAGTAATAAAGTGACCTATCAAGCTCGTCCTATACGTTCGAAGTTTTCTGCGAAACTGAATCAGGAATAGATAAAAATAGAAGACGGAAGAATTATCACCTCCACCAGCCGGCTCCATTTAGCATCAACGACTGGAGATAAGGGAAGTGCACAAGGAAAAGAACAGGGAGGGGTGTAGGTGGTAGTGATGGAATTGACTTCAAGCAGAAAAATAGTTATCGCTAGTGGAAACGTATTATATAATTACTTTTTATTTCATGCACATCCCACTGTCCCAGGGAAGAAAAAAAAAACGAAAAAAAAAAAAATCCCCAAACGTTCAATTAACTGATCTCCACCAGGGGTTCCAGTTAACTTAGACATAATAAGAAGACAAGTAAAGACTGAGCTAATTTTGTACTTTTGTTGGTCAAGCAGCTATGGTATGAACAAAAGATGAGGTTATGGAGAAAATGACAGAGGTATTGTTGGCTTAGCATCGGACAGTCGAAAGGATGGTGAACGATGCAGTGTGATGAATATCACTGTTGGGTAAAAGGGTGGATACTTATGCAGAGTGCGTTGCTCTGCTGCAAAAGTTTTGAAGGATGGAAACTAAAATTTGGACTATTCCAGACGGGGGAATGTTAAGGTGCTGTGAACGAGCACTGAGAGTGAGGCAGAGGAGAGATAAGAAAATACGGAATAGAATAGAAATCTAGTGCATGAGCGGGTACAGCGGGGGCCACTCATGATCTTTTTCTTCTGCACCATGACGTCGGAGATAGACTCCAGGAAGTAGCCAAAATTAATTTAGTTTTATTTCTATTTTATTTGTTGGTAATAGAATAGCTGGGCCTACAGTAGGAATTATTGTAATTTAAGATGTGTTAAAAATATATCATACTATTTAGGCTGTACTTCCACCTTTTTAATTATTTTTCTTTTTATAAAGCCTATTTAATTACTGGTTTGTTTATCATACAGGGAGGTGGAAAAAAAAAAGAAAGAAAGAACGATTAAAAAAAAAAAAAAAAGAAATATGTTGACTTTCCAAGTTGGCTGACCTACTAATTCTTAAATTTTTAGTATGTATGCCAGCATTCACAGAAAGAACATAGATCTGTTAGCCAAAAGCCATTTATGTGCTGTAAAGTAAATAGCCTATCAATCCCAGAACCCTACAAGAATTCAATTATGGATTAAGGTAATAGAGCATCTTTCGTGACTTTACATCACTGCAATCTAAGGTACGCTACTCCAGTTAAAGACATATTATGGTTCTTTATCGCTTAGAGTTACACCCTCAGAACGAATGTAAACAAGGTTGGTGTTTCACCACGGTTGCGCTTGCATGAATTTGAGGCAACCAGATCTAGATCTATAGTCTAAAACACTACGGCATGCCATGGAAAAGTAATTCACATGAATTTGTATGTCTCTTCAGAAACGACCTCAAGTTTGAGCCACGATACACTCAAGTGGCCAAGGAAAAACGTTCTGACAGTCAGAGTGACAGGTAGGTTGATCAACACTTCTTTTGAGCTTTAACGTCAGATCCAGATCCAGACCTAGTTATAGATCTCAATCAAGATCTAGACTAAATATGAGTGCAGGAAGTGGAGCACAGCCTTTGGGCGCCAGAAGAGACGGATCTAACCAATATTTCTCATACCTAATGAGCCCACACTTATTCAGCACACACTTTTAATCTTATAAGAGGGACCAGGAGATAAATGACAAAGAAAAGATGACTTCCTGATTGTACAGTAAATAAAAATTAGAATAGAAGAAATATCTCCTTGCTATAACCACTTCATTGCTATACTTAATATAAGGTACAACCAAATATCAGTCTCTCATGTGCGGGAAAATGTAATGTATGTATACAGTCAATCCACCAGCAAAAGAGCCCTTCTCCCAGATTTAATCTGATGTTCCGATCTCTAACGAGATGTTCACACCAATTTAAGCTGATGATAGACAAAGGAGGTAGCGATGAGAATCTCACTCAGGCATAATCTGCTTCTTCATGCAACAGTTTATAACCTTGAACAATAGTCAATGTTTCTGATTGCTTGTGGTAAAGTGGAAGACGGGTATCAGTTGGATCGTGAACAGTGGTTGCATTGAGTACGGGTGGAGATTGGTAGTGGATGGAAGGAGCGAGACTGACCATATATATCATTGATATGTACTGCAAACTGTGGCACAGTGGTCTACGACTAAGAACTTGGTTGCCGGGAGACAAAAAAGGCGGGTTCATGGACGGGTTCTTAGGCGGATTGTAAAGTTATGCAGCGAATCTGACAACAGATTGTCTTCACTACTGCAATTAGTTGATTGTTAATGTTGGTTAAAGATTTATCGATGTGGCTAATTACAGCCTTTTTCCCTGTGCATATTCTAATTAGATATCACAATATCTGATCTTTCTTGGCACATACTTACATTAATAATCAATAATGCCCAGTGTTTAAACGCTGACTGAGTTTTTATGTAAACAGTTTTATTCTTGAATGAAAACATGATATCGGTATTGCTATGCTATCCCTTTGGATAATCGCACACACCATGAATGACTAAAGTGTTTGCTGACCGACTGAAGTGGCAAAACAGCAGACCAGTCAGGAGACTAAACTTGCACCTCCTTATCCACAGAGCCAATCACAAGTGGTGTCCCACGAGTTGTCAAACAAAGAAATGTTTATGGGTTAGTCCACAATGTGGCCTGATTATGCAGTCATGAATCAACCATCACTTCCACTCCTTTTTCTACCTGCTCTCCTCACCCCCGTCCCATTTTACTGCAAATCTAGCACTGTGCCGTTCTCTCAAGTGGACAATATGATGTGACATTACACCATAAGTAGTTGCGTGTCTTGGCCCAACATCAGCTCTGAGGTGGATTTTTTATTTGGGAGCAGGTTCTTACAGGGTTAGATTATAAAGAAAAAATTCCGTTTTGCAGTAGAGACGGTTTTCGGTGGACCGGGCTCTTAGGTGAGGAGTTCTTAGGCAGATGCCACTGTAATCAAAATGGTTCTGTTACTATCATAGTTTCTAAATGCCTTAAAACACTTCTTAATTAAAAGCATTATAATATTTTATGCTTCTGTAAAAAAATATTTCTTTAGAAAAAATTTTCACACCATTTACCTCATGTCAATCTCCATAACACCCACTGAGCAATTTCTCATTGTGGTCTTTAACATGTATAGGCTATTTTGATGTTATGAAGAGTTTGCTAATTTACCAAAGAGTCTTAAATCAAAATCATCTGAACAAGATGTTAGTAGACCTACTTATCATATTGAGTATCACTGAAAGGGAAATCTTCAAGCCCCCCCTCAAAAAGTCTGCACCACATAAACTTACTAACTACTGTCTCATGTGTATCGAACATAACAAAAAAATGTATGTGTCCCATCTCGAAGAAGGTGCTTTTCATCACTGAAGTAAAGAGCTACATCTTCATTTCTGTTAATACTGCTATTATCACCTGGTCCTTCTGTGATAATTCAGTTTAAATATCAACAAGGAACAACTTAGTCTACTCTAACAAGCTATCATCATTTTTTCCTTAGTGAATTATGGTTTGAAAGAAAGATTAGTCATCTATTAGAATATTATTGGTAGTCAGAATGTTCATTAGATTTATCCGTCAAAGCTCCATTCATGGAGTGTTGAAAGAGAGCTTGAGTCATGTTATGACAATCCCATATATAGCACAAAAAATAAACACTCTGAATTTTGTAAACTATTGGGTCATCAGAGTTATGCAGGGTAGACATGCAAAGTGTGCAAATCTAGGAGTCTCATTACAGTGCATTGTATGAAAACAAAAAGTATCATTAATAAAATTAAAAAGAAACAAATACGTTTAGGCATGAATTGATTAATTTTATTTCATTCCTGAGCTAACATTCTTTTTTTGATTACTTTTGTCATGCTGTGCTTTAAGCAGAATTACAGTTTTTAATGATTTAGCTTTTCTCCCCTCTATAGAAAATCAACAACGGAAACCCAATATGCACAGTGAACATTGGACCTTAGGTGATTTTTATTTCTTACAGATCATGATTGTTAAAATCAACATTTTTATACCTACTCACAGTATAATTCACTTTGAGTGAGTGATTTTCCTTATCCTATAAGCATAATATCATGAAGACCACATGGGTTTTCAGTGGATAGCATATAATTTTTTTGTTATTTGGAATTGACACAGTCAGTTCTGAATCTACATGCACCAAAGACAAAAGAACACTTGCAAACTGATGTGGATGCCATCTGTTTTTTCTTCAGGCTATTGAGTGAGGACATAAAGGATGGACAGTTGCACTCTTACTGATCATGCCACAGCAGCTGTCCAGGCACAGGAGAGACTGAGCTGGCGGATTGGCCAGGAGGGACACTGGGATGATGATGGTATGTGCAGAGTCTCTCACACATTGTACACAGCATCATTCTGTAGCTCTGGTGAAGTGGGAATTGAGCAAAATTCTGCAAAGTTGACCAAGGACATGTTTATTGTCTGCACTGCTCATGTTCACTCACTAAATGTGTAATTTGATAAAGGAAGTATCTGTAAACTGACAGAATCTTGTTTGATCAAGGATTTAATTTGCTTGTTTTACTCTTATCTGCCTTTTTATTATTACTAGTAGAGAAGCTGCAGCCTTTGTGGGAGATTTTATTAAATATAGGTCAACAGATACTGCCCAGGGAAAGTGATGGCAGATGATGGTATTTTGGATGATTAAACTGAACGTTACTCAAAGAAAACATGTTTGTTGTTTTGGATGCTTTGGGAACGGAAAAACAATATCATTCTATCGAATGTACAATTTGGATCATTCATCCTCGCAAATGTATACTATTTAATTCTTATTGCCTTTTTAGAATAAAGTCAATCATAAAACTTTTTTCGGGTTTATAGATGTAGAAACACAGATCTTTATGCAACAATTCTGTGGGCCATATTTCAGATGGATACATTCAGCAGTTTTTGAGTTCACATGCCTTTTATGGGTTTTGTTGTAGATTTAAGGTATAGATTATTATTACTATTTTGTTTTACTTATTTTTTTATATTAATGCCAGAAATTCTGGCAGGCAATGTTCAGTCAACCTTGTCTTGTAGTCAAAACTGTGAAAACAAAATTTGCCTTTCAAAATTATCTGTATAAATTTTTAGTCTGATATTGATACAAATGCTTCCTTTCTGTAGTCTCTTGCAATTATTATCACTAGTTACCACTCTCTGATAAATATAGATTATATACTTTTATGATATTCCTTTTGATAATGTGCCGCACTTTATTTATGTGCATGATGTTTTTGTTCATACACACAATTTGTTTCTCTTTATTCGTGTAAAATATATAAACATTGGCATTCTTGATCATAATACTCTTCTCTTTTATTCAGTGAGAGATAAAGTTCACTCATGTCTTGAATCCTTGCGTGCTCAAAAAGCAACACTAGAAGGCAGTGATGTGGATTTCAAACATCCCAAAGTCAGTGAGGAAAAGATGATTGAACTAAAACAGTTGACTCTTATGCACATTCCTTCTTCTGTCACTCCTGAGGCCAGAGAAAAGTTTAGACAGATGGTTGAGGAGCATATGAAAGGTGAGAACAAGTTGGCATATGAAGTTGTCAGTGCTACATTTTTGGAGAGCAAGGGTTGACAGACCACATCGAAATTTTCTGTTTGCTGGGACCATTTTGTAGTTATTTCATTTGTTTCCTTTTCTTTCCTTGAACCTCAGATATGTAGCTCAGACACAAAGCCACAATAATGTTGTATGTATAGTTTATTAGTTTGTTAGATTTGAAAATTACAACATTGATTTGATATCCTTACACACAAAGCACAGCCATGGACCCCTCATGGTACCGTATGTGGGTGCCACAGTAGGCACTTAAAAAGTTAATGAAAATGTTACCACTTTTGAATAACTCTGTCTGCCAAAGATAGACTTCCATACAACCTCTTCTTGAAATAGAAACACTCATTACTGTTGCAGTTTCTGAGTATTCCAGTTAGTACATGTATATTGAATATTGGATGGTGTTTCTTATATAAGTGAGATCTTTAAATGAAAAAGTGTTTGATCGATAGAATTTGATGGGAAAGTATGAGAAAGACACCTAAGTGATTTTTTTCTTTGAGCACCAGAAGTCCTGATTCAAGAGAAATAGTTGAATTGTTTTTTTTTTGTTGCAGACATTGGACAGTGTTCCTCTCTATCCCCAGATCAATGCCAGTCTGTTGTGTCCATCACCTTGCTGACCTGTCCATGGTATGAACTGTCACAGAAAGAGAGGGGGGAACAGGCAAAACGCAACATCCTTCTTGTCATTTTTATGTCCTATGATGACCAGTTTTTCACCCCATCCAACCCCCAAGTGAGAGAGAAGGCCAGTGTTATTGATCATGTAAGTTGGTGGGTCCAGTGAATATTTATTTACATTGAGGGTATTCTGATTATCAAGCTTTGTTCTCAAACCTCTGTTTCAAACGCAATCATTGGCATTTAGTCTAATAAAATTTGTAAAATATTTTTAAGTATAATAATTCATATTATATTCCCAGTCCTTATCATCAGTGGCTGTGGTAACATCACAGTAGTAATTTCCTTTTATATAATATAATCATTGCTTTAAGAAGGCCAAGCATTTTTTTTTTTTTTTATGATTTGATTTCTGTCATTACTGTATTTGGAGTTTTCCATCAGTTGTGATTTTGTGCCAGACACTTTGACAGTAACATGAGCACAAATGAATAAAGTGTTTTTTTTTAACAAAGCCTCAGGGAGTTACTCACCTGAAGAGTTCAACTAAAAATTGATATGCTGTGTGCCATTTTCATCCCTTTCTGAAATGGAGGACAGAATTTGCTTGAAACATATTCTGTCATGTTCCTGCCTCAAAATCAGATGATGTCCCCGGATAAAGATCAGTTGAGGACCAATTCCTATAACAACAATATAGCAGAAGATGACACAGCTCTTTGTCAAAATTGACAAAGACGCTAGATAGTAGAGACAGGAAATGACCAGCCTGCTCCATGACAACTGTACAGTTGAGGTGTAATCGGCCGTCGACTGACCTACTTTGGACTCGCGACAGTAAATAGCGCTGTATAGGCTTTCGGACCTAGAGAAAAACAGTAGGAAACGCCTCCTCCTCTCTCTCTCTCCACTCTCTCTCTCTGTATCTCTCTCAGACACTGTTTTATCTACCGCTTAGTAAATCAAAACTTTATGGAACAAAAGGAAGATTTAATAAGCAAAGAGATATGTGAACAAGATGTAAATAGAACATTGATTACCTTACTGTTTCCAGAACACTCCTGTTTTCCTTTTTGTACTTATTCTCCGACTTTTTGCTGCTGTGTCTCTGTTCATGTTTTTCAAATGAAAACGAAGGCAAATAGTTGTGTACAGATTGAGTGCCATGAATTTGAGGTTGCACTTCCCATCACTACACAGAAGAACTGTTTCCTGGGTTTCTTCAACCATCTTACTAACTAGCTTGAATCTCACCCCAGATGTTACAAGGTGAGATGAAATGCTTCATCAAAACACATTCTCAGCAGTGTCTAAAATTTTCTGGAGAGCTGCTGATGGTGCTGTGAGTTCATCATGGGCACAGTGTTCGTAGTCTTTCTCCAGCAGAAATCCGAGCTGTGGATTGTTACTGTCTTTTGGCTGAACGAGGTTCTGCTTACAACTGTCACACACAACAATCAGCAACTCCTTTGCAACATAACCACTGATATAGACATGTACATTTTGCTCAGGTGTAGACAGGACTGATAAACCAGGATGCACTTGCAGCAGTGGTCGTAGCTGGTGAGGAATGTCTTGCACCAAGCAAGTTTTTATGGCAGCGGGAGCTCCTTGGGAAGAAATGTGCTTGAAGGAGAATAGGAATGCATCCACGTCTTCCTGGCACTTCTTTCACTTGCTTGTTACTAGGATAGCATCAACCATAGTTTGGTGAATGGCTGTCCTGAATTCACGGGGATCAGGATTATACCTGTGGCCACCTTTGCCCCGAATCACTGAGAATAAGTTCTCCAGACAGTCTTGATTCAGATGACTTGTCAGAAGGAATTTCAGGCCATGGTTCTTGCTGAGGTCCTCCCAAAGCTGTAATAAACATTGGATTGAAAGTTTCCATCTCTTCAGACTTGGCAGGCCTCCTGATTTGTAATGGCATGTAATATTGAGCCATGCAAGCCTCTTTGTGAGAAAGTCAATATGGTCTGACTTTGGGGTGATGGCATGTGCCATTGGGCTGTTGATGCTCAGAGTGCGGCTGTTAAAGCAGTTGAACATTTTGTCAAATTCTCAGCAAAACTTGCTGTTGCTGAGGCTTCTCCTGGAAGGCAGCTGAGCTTGACCATTATTGCTATACCTGTGGCTACTGTGTGGCTTAGTACTTGCACAGCAATTTTACACTGAGGTTAGCAAATGCTGGCATTTCAGTGTGCCTTTTTCTAAGTTTGGGTGCCATTCTAATGGGGAGAGATGAGTCCATTTCGGAAAATGCTTTAATGTACTTCCAAGAAACAATTTTGCCTTCGACACTAAAACCATACTTTTTAAAATTATTTCAGATACTTTTCATCAAGTGTGGCGGGTCAAACATGAAAAAGAGAAAAACTGAAGTGGCTGTTCGGCTGTTATTCGCATTTTTTGCATGACTGCCCTATTGTTGCTGCCTTGGTCCCATATTATCACTTTTGGACTGAGTCCCAACTGGAAAACTTCCCTTACAATCTCTTCTAATAGGGACTGAAGAATGTTGGCTTTTGTAGCTCCCCGGGAGATATAATGTACCAAGGGCTGTTTCCATTCATGCATGATGCCCCTCAACATGAATACAAGTGCATGGTCAGCAAACAGTTTTGTTTTCCCAAGAGATCCAAAGTGGTCAACTCTTCCACCTCATCATTGATTACATCATATGACACAGACTTTTTTAAAGCCATTTTATCCACAATGATAACACACAATTTTTGCATTTCAGACATGCTTTGCACTTTCAGTCGGAATAACTGTAGGATGTTGGTACACAGTCCTGGTTGCACACTGACATTGCGCATAGATATTGAACATGTTTTTGAGGTTGGAAGGCAAAATGTTTTCAGCAGCAACAGATAAGCTTTCTGGCTTGCATGGTAAGGTGCTAAAGCAAAACTTTTTTCACTATATGTCCATCGATGCCCTCTCTTTGGACGACGAGCAACATGAATTTGTGTGAGGATAAAGTTGTAAGTCTCGTCTGGGAGATATTTTGCAAGCATATCCTTAAGAGCATTCAGTTCAACATGTGTGTCTTTTTGAGCAACAGATGAAGGCTTTGATTCTTTATCATTTGGTCTAAGTTTTTTTCGAAGTCTACTGCACTTTGTTCTCTCTGATTGGAGCTTTTTTTTGAGTGATTTCTCCTGTTCAAGGAGGACCACTGAGTCACTGGTGCTGGCAGTAGGGTCAACTGAGTCAGTGGTGCTGCATGCAGAGGTTGCTGAAGTTGAAGGAAAATCCCGCTGCTTTGGTGGAGGACGAGATGAAGTCAGTTTGGGAGGAGGATTTGGTACATCGACCAGTGTTGGCACAGCGTCTTTTGTTAGGAGCTTTCTCTTTGTGTTTCCAAAGCAGCAAGGTTCGAAGTGCTTCTCGCACAAAACTTTGTTGGCATAGAGTTGTTTGGCAGTTTTTTTCATTCAGATCATCTCTCCTGACAAAATGTATCCACTGTCTGGACCTGCAAAAAGGTTGAAGGTTTGCTAAATACTGGATATTATGTCCGTCACTTTTTCCACCCCCAAGGACCCTTTCCCTCACTTCCCCTCACATGATATAAGTCTCTTAGTCTGCTTATCTGTCTTTTCTTTTTTTTTTTTTGTGGCACACTTATACAATTCAGTTTGTTTCTAAGTCTGCTTATCAATGCTTCGCGAAGCACAGAACCCTCCATCCCTCCACTGGCAACAAGAAAATAGAACAAAACAAAACAATAGTAACAAAAAAAAAAATTCTTCATTTTCATCTATCCGAGATTAAAGTATGTGTGCGAGAAATACAGATGAGAGAGAGAGAGAGAGAAAGAGGGAGAGAAAGAAAGAGAGAGAGAGAGTAGGGAAATAGCAAATACATAATGTATTGATCTAATGCAAAAGGACAACTGACCTCACAGGATCAAGTGGGAATTGGAAAAATGCTTGATCTGGTCTTTTATTCTTTGAATTATTGTAATTCATAGCACTGCACTATTTGCAGTGGGTTTCTTGGATCTCTCCTATTCATATTTATGGTGCAATTGTAGATATAAACACAACAACTACTATATTTCAATAAGATAAAATAAGATGGGTCACTAGATAGATACACTGGGCTAGACTGAGACTGAGGCAAAGAGTTTATTTTAACCTCTTTGTACTGAGGTCAGTTTACCGCGACGAGATCGGTAACCAAGGCCGTGACTGAATTACAGCATCGACCCCACAGTTTCCTGTCTCTGTTATATAGTGTCTCTGGTTTCTCTGAGGAACAAGCATTTTCCAACATCGATTATATTTCAGGGCTGGTTCTGTGCAATAGAGTTGTCCCACTTTGGTCAGGCATTGGCTAGAGGTCGTACCCGCTACCTGGAGGCGCTGTATTGTCGAGCTGGTGCAGAATTATATGCCAGTGCTGAGTGGCTACAATTGAGGCAAACGCTGAGTTATTCAACTGTCACAGGTAGGTTCACTGTTCATGTTCATGCTTTTTTATCCCAAGTCCATGCTAAATTTTCACAGTTGATACATGGTCTTTTTTGTCGAAGACCGAGCTCTTTGCCTAACCATCATCCAAACACTTCTTTCAGGAGACCTCTGGTTTATCCCTTAGTTGCTTTTGTCACCCCATGGTCTGATAGGGTCTGGCATGAGGCCCTCTGGTCAACCATGAGGAAGTATAATATCAACAGTAACTTAATCAGTGTCATAGAGAACTTGTACAACAAGGCAACAAGTGCAGTCTTTTGT
>JBCEWB010165983.1:0-10334 GCA_039654565.1 Peronia peronii | reverse complement strand
TCTATCTATCTATCTATCTATCTATCTATCTATCTATCTATCTATCTATCTATCTATCTCTGTCTGTCTATCTATCTAAATAATGTTTATTGCAGTTCTGGAAATAATACTTCAGGCCACTGACAACATCAGACAATTGATATGCCACTCGTGCACTGTATGGATATTTGGAAAATAATTCGTCTGCAAAGATGATAGAACGATTTGATTACATTAATGCAAGCCAGTAGTGTTTGGTAAAAACTCACTTGTTTGACTATTTTATCTCTGTTATCCCTTATCCATTAACTGTGCACATATTATTACATATTTATAACTTCGGAAAGGTTTTCTGGTAACTTTGGCCCATGTTATGTAATATTGCTCTTAAACTGTGATTTATTGTCAAGTTTTTAATTGTTGTTGTAGTTCTTTATTTTTTAAAAAGAAAAACCATGTTTTGTCCACATTTGGAGCCTTGATATTATACTTTTATTTCTCGAGACGGAAATCTTTCATGTATAATTTTGAAGTTTTAGGTCATGACTCAAGTGGATAAAAGGCGAATGAAATATGTTTGGTCATTGATATGATGATCTTAGGCCTGAAGTAAACAACGTCCCATCAGAAATCGATGGCTTGAGTGAAGTGATATCACAGAGTAATACACAGCCGGGCCAGGCTTAACCACTTTGTTCTTTTTATTGTAACAGCTTATTGGAAGTTACAACCCCCCCCCCTCCCCTTTCCCCTCCCTTCCCCGCCCTCCCCAACAACCCCCCAAGCCCAAAAAATAAGACAAAGGAGGAGAGAGAGAGAAAGAGAGAGCGAAAGAAAATGAGGAGAGAGCGAGAAGAGAGAACAAAGGAAAAGAGGAAACAAAGTTTATGATGTCTGTTATTCCCCAGTGGGATTCAGTGTACGGACACAATCAAGGAGGGGCTGGCGACCAACCTTTTCACCACGGAGCATCCGATACAGTCAGCACATAGAAAACCCCGACCCCCGAGCCTCCCTCCTCCTTCCCTGCGGTTCTTTTTTCCTGTTTGAATCGTGCCCTTTTTACCCCAACCTCTACCTCATGTCTTTGGCACACATTGTCCTGGTCTCTCTACCTTCTTCCTCTCTTGGTTCCACGTCCACGAGTTCAGTTCTTTCTTGCCCTTTCTCCACTTTTGGGCTATTTGGAGATATAATATCTGTCATATGAAAGGGAAAGGTAAATCTACTATATAATTTAATTATTTCACCGATCCCTTGCCCAGAGATGTAAATTTTGAAAATCATTTTGTCCCATCGCCTATGTGAAAAAGCAGTTGCTAAATATAAAACATTAATTTTCTCAAAATGCAAAAAAAATGGAGGTAGAGAAACAGAGAGCTGAGCTCACGAGATGAGCCAATGGTGATACTGCATACTGGTATGGCCTTTGCCAAGAGTGTGATCAATGCAATTCTTTCTAATTCGCATTCAAATTTTCAGCTTTAGAAATGTATGAGGGCATCACAAAAACAAAATAATAATTATTTGAAGATTCTCATGTTTTATTCCGATGTATATCATTGAAGGTTCCTCTGTCCCATGTCAAAGTGATCCTTCATTTTATATCATTTTTGAGGTATTAACAAAGCAGACCTATTCAAAGCATTTTTTTGGCGACAAAAATATTCACGATTTTCCTAGATCACATTTCAATCATTTACTATCCGAAGATTTCTGTAGAGCACAACACGTTGATGGTGAGTACATTTTGCGGCCACGGTTATAAAATACATAACATAAGATAAGATAAGACCAAATAAGATAAGACAGAGTTTTTTAAATTTTATCCCCAGTGACAGAGGACACATGCTGAATGCGTTCACACTCATATGCATACGAAAACCTAAGAGAAAGAGCAACAGATGCCCAGTTGTTTTTGGTTATGTTTTTAAGTTACGATCAATGGAATAAGCGGGGGTGGGGGGGGGGGGGGGGTCGGAGGTGGGGGTGCCTGGATTTTCCATTTTAAGATCAAAATGCCTATTTTTGTTGTGTATATGTGTTTGTTTTTAGAAAGGGTTATCAGTTCTGTACCAGATTAGTGCTCCAGAAAGTTCTTATGAATAAAAAAAAATAGTGCAGATTTAAAAATTTTTTTTTGATAGATGAGGGTTAGTCAAAATTCTGCAAATTTCTCTATCAAAATGAGGGAAACAATGGTATTGCCAACTTTTTTATCCTCCTCCTATTTAGTAACAGCAACTGCTGAATTCAACATGAGTCTTGAGAGAATTCTACTATTACATATATATATAAACAACAACAACAACAACAACAAAGCACTTTTTAGGCTCTGATTGGGGAGATTACTCATTCAGATTCAGCGAAAAGAAAGACAGAAAGTGTCTCTACGTGAATACATTAACTCACCAAAAAGCAAACTATAGGCGCCAAAGCCACAGTTGAGACCCAAGAACATCCTCCCCACCCCCCACCCCCTCCCTCCCCACCCACCCAGGAGGCATTGGAGAGACAGAGACAGGCAGAGAAGGCTTCATATTTCATGGCCTAGAGTTACTTCGACGTCTTCTCTGCCACATAGTAGAGTTTTGTGCATAGTGAAGATGTTCAATGTGTTTCATAGTCAATAGATTTTTTTTTTTTTCGTTTTTCTCGAAACTTTGTTTTGTTTTGTTTTTTTGTTTTTATTTCATCTGCCTTATTTCTCGATCTCCTCCAAAACTTACCAAAATAGTATCATCATATTTCATATACACATCTTCCTTCACATAATTAAAAAAAAAATACAGAATTTTGTAACAAATATTTTTATGACTCTTAGAGAAAACAAAAAATGCATATTTTGTATATTTTTCATATAAAATGGCATATGTAAGTTGTATTCGTCGTACTTCGTATAACTTTTATGAAATCGATATGTGAATGAAAACATATCAATCACATTGCATAATTTGTCAATCAAACCTGAATTCAGCAGAGTGTGGGAAAAATAACAACAACAACAACAACAACAAATACTGCAACACTGAAAGACAGTTCTGGGTGAATCTGTGGCTTGTGAGGCCAGAATGATAAGGGAGGAAAGTGGACCCACTTTGTGCACTTCTATGGGTTTGTATGGACTTTCTAGGATTTCACTGAGAAACTTACGATACAATGGAAGGGAGATGGGAAGCAATTCCGTTTGGAACTTGAATGGACAATGTCTTATTGATATGCTTATTTAACAGGTACTTGGTCTCATGTGAAATAATACAGATATAGTTCACAAACAAATAGACAAATAGACAAACAAACAAACCAACAAACAAACAAACAGGAAAGGGCAGGATTGGTAAAGCGAAATAAAAATCCATGTCCGAACATGACTGTGATTACGTAATTAATTATTAAAAACTTCGACTGAAGGAACAATGAAATAGTAAAGAAACAAGACTGAACCCTCCCCTACTCTTATGTACAAAGTTTCATTTCGCTAGTTCAGTTCTCTTGATCTTTCTCGATTTCCTCCCTCGATGTTCAGCAACTGTTATTACACATTAAATGTGCGTTTTAATGAAAATGTTTTTGTATGGAAATGTACAGAAAATTGATTGATTTCTTCGGTTGTTGTGTTAAAAAAAAGGCACCTTTTATTCGTCACAAATGGGGGGAAACTTCCTTTGGAGACAGCAAGTTCCGAACATTTTCAAAGTTATAGTTAATTCTGTCCCAAGCTATGTCCATTTCTGTATCAAAATATCTCATTTTAGCAAGGTTTATGAATGTCTTCTATATTTTATCACTCAGAACTTCTTTTTAGACCATATATTTTGATTTAAACCTTTTGTGGTCTCTTCACATTATCTACAAAAAGCTCCATTGTTTAATCTATATTTCCAATGCAAGTTTATGAAGGTTATACATGGTCACATACAATTAGACATGAGGCTCTGAATCACTTTGTTTAATGACACTTACTAGCAAAATGTAAATTGTATAGATGTGATTTTTGTGGGTCAGTTCTATTTTATTTTCTCTTAACTGTGAGTGATAAATGTAATAATTATGTCATAAATAAAAACCTGTGTCATATTAATATACAATTAACAATTCTAAGCAATTCAGAATGGCATCTCAATATTTCTTTATGATAACTAAATTACATTTACTTTAAAAGCTAACAAAGACAATAAGATCAGAACAATGATAGACTTCAGGAATGAGAAAGATTGTTTCTTTATAAATTTAGGTCAATAGCAAAGGCATCTAATGTTATCCATGAAAGTAAGAACAAGCCTAGTATGAAAGCTGCCTTAATTAAGCGCAAGATTAATATTTTTAAAATCAAATATGAATTTACAATCTCAGTATAGCCAGAAATCACGAAAATATACAATAGTTTGAAAAGTGTCCCTTCTAGCATGTGACACGAAATTATCTATGAAACAACGCACTAACACTATTTCAGAATTATTTGGACGCAAAATTATGGGATGTGACAAAATGAAACTGTTGAACATTAATAACCTCTGAATTAACATGGATCATTGTCGAACATTAGCAGGTATATTCCTACATAAGATTTATATTTTCTATGTCTTACTCATTCTGCAAGAGGAACATTGATCTAAATTCAGTTATTACTTTGTATGTTTTTTCATTCTATCGGTAGGAGGATCTCATTTCTTTTGTTTTATAAAAACGTACAGACAAAACAGATGTTGTCTGTCTATATTATAAAATTGCAAAAAAAAATCCACAATAGTCTTATGGATCCGAAAACTGCTGAATGAATCCATCTGAAATTTAGCACACAACATTTTAAACTCGAAAAAAGCTTCTTATCTTTGACGTTATTCTACAAATGCCGTAATAATTGAATAATAAACTCACGAGGCTGCTTGATCCGAATTGTACGTTCGGTAGTATGAGGGGTTCAAAACACGTTTTTTTTTTAGTAATATTCGGTTTCATGAACGAAAATATCAACATAAACGTGCGCACGCTGCGTGCCGTACACTTTAAGTCGCTGGGTTATAGTTAAGAAATCTCCCATTGAGGCCGTGGGGTCTCTTCTGGTAACATTTGAAATGTCTAAAACTCTTTGTCAGATGACGGAGGTGTAAAAAGATAAGTAACTTTTCTGTTTATCTTGAGTTACTCTGGTTGGTTAATTTGGACTTAACACAATATAGAGATAAACTTACTACAAAATTTGTGGACAAAGCACACAATGATATTGAAATTCCACCTATTAAGGCACGGAATCGATGAAATAATTACGTTATGAGATAGTTTCTTTCACAATAGATATATATGTATCTCCTAAATGCTCAAAACTGGAGATAGAGCAAGAAAGAACTGATCTCGCGATTTGATGATAATTTTAAAAATGTGCACCCCATATTACCGTTGCTTCAGATAAAACTGTCATCGATATCATGATGTATAATATATTTAATCTTATTTAAATAGTCACATGTGAACAAATCTGGTGATCCAAAAAGTACCCATCGTTTCAACTGACCTACAAGATGATCGAGGTATCTGGCGCAGCCCTGTGGTTCTTAACTTGGGTTCGATCAAATCCCATGTTCGATGAGTCGGTCTCACTGATTCGGCGGAGGTCACGACATGTATACAAGAGATAATCATTCTGACACCCCTGGAACATCAGTTTTACAGGGAGGTCAATATTCTGTCTATGGCCACTAGCAGTGACTGGCTACAAAAAAAATTATACTCGAGTTATGTTTCGCTGTCTCCGCTACAAGTTTGGTGTCAAAACTTTTCCTAACCGTGTCCACATCTAATATTTGCGAAAAACGATTGGCTGCACAGTCCATTGATCCAGCTCCTGCACTTTTTAATAAAAGCTAAACGTTTTTAATCTATCGTTGTCGCCAAACGTGATTTCTTTGCCATTTATTCGAATTCTGTCGATAATCGTTGATGAATAGTCTCGGGCGTCTAACTATTCTTTTTGTGATGGGTCGTTCCTAAAAGCCGTTTTGCGCGAATATCCTGCCTCTTTTTGTCAAATAAGATCTCTTCTTTCTGAAATTAACAACGCTACACAATACAGTTGTGTTACGTTTTAGCTTTTGTAGCCGTTAATTATGCCCCTTTTTCTGTAAAACCATTACATGTGTTCTAGCTGGTGCTGGAGGTGAGTTTCCTGGCCTAATTTTAGCAGCTTTACAATCCACGCATTCTAAATTGAAATGAGTAAGTACAGAGAACTAAAAAATAGTTCAAACTGGCTCAAACAGTTATCTGGGATACTATTTAGACATTTTTAAAACTTCAACTGAAAGTAAATCTTTCTTGTTTTGAAAAATAGCTAAACAAAAACAGATGACGGCAGAGACGTACAAGTCTATACTACAAATCTGCAACAAACCCCATAAAAGGCTTATTAACTCGAAAAGTGTTGAATGTATCAATCTGAAATATGGCACAAAAAGAATTTTGCATAAAGATCTGTGTTTATACTTAAATAAACGCGAAAAAAAAGAGAACCTATTATGTTTGACATTTTTCTAAAAAGGCGATAATAAATGAATAGTAAACTCGCGAGGATATTTGATCCGAATTGTACGTTCCATAGAATGACGCATTATGTTAAAGTTCTTCCGCTTCCCTTCCAAAAGCCGAGGTGCGCACGCCTGCCGCACACCTTTGAGTTGCAAGGCAGTATCGATTTGACCTATATTTCTAATATCTCTCACGAAAGCCGTGCTTTCTCCATTAGTATTTCACAGATGTGTCTTCACCTTTTGTCTTAGACTATACTTTAACCTTCGTAAAGTTTGGGCCATATTCCTGAAACGTTGGAGAAATGGCCTCGTTTGTCATATCCTCTTCCGTTTCAAACGTCCTGTACCCCATAGTTTCCAACAAACCCACGCATTGCTTCTGAATGTCGTTCACATGATCAAATTGTGAGCTAAATCTCCACATGTCAGCCGTCCTGCTGGCGTTGCTTTTTGTTGTACAAAATTCACAGTCATCCTTTCCTCCTGCATACGTGATGTTCCATATATAATCGACAATCTCGGGTGTGAGAGAGAGATCTGAAAACTGATATAGCTGACTCGCTGCTTCCACGGGCGAAACTACAATATCTTCGTATCGGACCCGTAGAATTTTGCTCGGAAAAAGTTTCACAATTTGCCTGGAGACTTCGATATCTTTGTCCACGCGCTCACAATGTTTTTTGGCTTCCTCGCTAACGTCTTTCCAATGAATTTTCCCAAGTTCATGCCGGGACTTCAGTGTCCCTCTAGGGTCACGTATGAGATGGATCACCTTGATGTCGGGATCAGAGGTCATGAGTTTCATGGCCAGTTCCATGGAGAAGCGAATGGTTTTCAGTACCACGATGCGGGATTTAATGCAATTATTTATCTGGGGTTGAAGACACTGCCTGGTTTTGTTCCAATCTGTAAACAAAGTGGTAGATGTGAGCATTAACATGTTATAATTGTATAAAAAGACATATATAAACATCTGAAGGAACCGATCATCATATACAACAAGAACAGCAGCAGCATCAACAACAACAACAACAACAACGTCACAAAAAGAAAAATTACGGGCAGAGAAAGGAAGTTATGAGCATAACAAGGAAGTTATGAGCATAACAAGGACGTTATGAGCATATAGAGAAAAGCATAAATATAAAAAATAAATATATAAAGACATAAAGATTAAGATGTGAACAGCAACAAAAACAAATAGGAAAATCATAAATATAAATAGGAAGATCTGAGATTTAAAAAAAAATGCAAAATATGAGCATGAAAAGAAATTCATGACCACGAAAAGGAAGTTATTATCATAAAAAAGAAATACACGTATATGAACTTGAAAAGGAAGACAGGAGCAGGAAGCTGGACAACCTACATCTATCAAGAACAAAAGCTGAGGATATTCGTATGCCTGAATGAGATGCATCCTCTGCACCACATCGGACAACCACGTTTTTATCGGTGAAAATCCGTCAGAAATCGAACGCTACACGCTTGACTGCTATTTGATTCCAATGAAGCCAAAGGTAGACTCTGCTGGACTGGTGATGTCGGGAGGGCGTCAGATGATCGCATCCCGAAAGACATCGTATGGGCAACTGTCAGAGGCAAACCACCAAGAGCCAGACCCGAAACTGCGGTTTGTTGATGTCTGCAAATGTAACATGAAGTCACCACCGACATCGAAATATAGACACATGAAAAACTGGCTGACAACAGGGAATCCAACACATCAGCTGCCACAACGGCAGTGAAATCGAGCAAGACCAAGAGAAACCAAAACATGGGGAGACAAGAGACAAAGGCAGAAAAATCCAAGCAGTTTATCTCACATCAGGTTTAAATGCAATTTCTGTGGCAACGCAGGCAATTTGCAAATAAATTCAAGGACAAACAAAAGCGTTTGTCTCGTTTTCAAAACATTTTGCATAATTAGAAACTGTGGACATGGGAGACAAGGAAAAAGATGGGAAAACAATATCCAACGGACAGGAATCAGATTATTTTGCATGAGCAGCAGAAGAAGGATGGAGGACTGAGAAATGCTTCTATCTCATCGGCAGTGAGTAGAAGAATAGGGAGGGTGACAGTAGAGGGCATCTGCAAATTCAGCTCGTGTCTGTGAACTTCTTGATTGCTTCTCTTCCTCTCCCTTGTTCTAGTTTTACAACAAGATAATCCGGCAGGCTCACAGCTCACAGATTCTCTAACTGTTTGTGTCGTCAGGGGCACCGATGAGAATACTTTTGCTAACAACGTCTCTCTCCATCTTTGTCGGTCTCTAATCTAAGGTTTGAGATGTGACAATGCCAGTTTCCGTCCACTCTTTGATATGGTCTGCCTGTCCGAACGTCTTTCTTCCCTTTAGTTTCTTTCCTGTAGCCTGACACTGTGGCCTGAGGGTCCTATACTATCTAGGAAGTTGAAAGATGGCGGTACCATTGACGTCTTCGTCCTCTCACATTGGCATGGAGGTTTTCGTAGGGTCATGCCTGTTGTTTTTATAATCTTCCAGACTGTTTCGTGGATGACATAAGATAATATGGATCAAAGACAAACAAATGTTGTGGCTGAGCTCAGACAGCAAAAAACAAAGAGCATCAATAAGAGACATTTCACTGATTATATTCTACTCTTACCCAGAGTCCTTGAATCGCAGGCATGTATCACAATGTGATTAAGTTCAGTATGTCTGCAGCCCCTCAATTCTAACATTAGGACAGGGTGTTTTTGATTTATTTTTTAATTGTATGTCACCTTTGGTCAGAACTTTTTTTAAAAAAAGATAATCCAGAGTTTTTGGACATTTTTGCTCGGATAGCGACGTTCCTGTCTTCTCTTCATCCTCACTCCATTTTGAACTGACGAAGAGTTCTTTGACGTGGGTAACGTGCACAAGGAACTTTCAATATTGTTTTCCGTTGTTTAAGGCATCATGTTTAATGCAAAATATTTAGTGACCACATACAATGGGCTCAGTAATTTTATCGATAACTACCATGACTTAGGGGACGACCACTATTATTATTTGACAGCCGCTGGTCCGCATCTCAGAGAGTTACATCTACTGCATGTCTACTGGCTGAGTGATGTCCGAAATAATCGTGCACGTTTTGAGATACATTTTGTTGCTACCATTAACCTTTTAACCCCCAAAGGAGCAAAGGTATCATCAGAAGCCATCCAAGTTAATCAACTCCTTGTTGTATTTTCTTTGTGACGCCAAGCCAGTTCCTTCAAACCATTTATCGCAGTCTCAGTCTTAAATAAATACAATAGATAGTATTGAGTCGTATAAAAATAGTACAATAGATTTCTTAGCTTTATTATGGATTTTGCTCTTGTGGGCCCAAGATAGGCTTCTAATGACGATGCTCATAATATGTAGTTCGCTAAGGTAGTTGTTAAGCTATGTCTACTGAATTTTCTCAATTTGGATAGTGCCAACGTGAAGGTACAGCATAGCCTTAACAGACATAAAACAACAACAACAAAAGGTAATACAACTCAATGGGAATAATATTGGTGAGAGAGAGAGAGAGAGAGAGAGAGAGAGAGAGAGACAGAGAGAGCTAATTAGTAGCAGAAGTTGGGAGGAGAGGAGAAAGGTAGAAGGTTGATTTTCGTGTCAAAGGATAACAATAGAATGACTATGGCAACTGGAAATAAATAGACAGATAGATAGATGGATAGATAGACAGAAAGACATAGGCAGACAGAGAGAATGACAGACACCACCAGACAGATAAATGCAACATACACATACATACATACATACATACATACATACATACATACATACATACATACATACATAAATACATACATACATACATA
>JBCEWB010165961.1:0-10334 GCA_039654565.1 Peronia peronii | reverse complement strand
ATCTATGAATTTGTTTTTCATCATTCTGTCTCTTGTCTTGTCCAGCTTCTCTTACACATTTTTCTTCTGCTTAGGTTCTTTCGTTGACTGCAACATTGGTGCAACTTATAACAAATGATTATTCATTATAAACTGTAACTTCTGTATGCTGTTGTTTATGCCACATGCCCGTTTTTCAAGCTTAAAAATTGATTGGTGGCTACTTTCAGTCCCTTGTTCTCCCATTAGGCCTAATCCGAATCTATGTTTCTGTATAAATGGCAGGCAGTGTCGTTCTAGAAGATGTTTGCTTGGGGAGTGTTTTCTTGGGGAAGAGTTCTCTGTAAAGTGCCATGTATTCATCGCTGGCGGTTTGAATAGATGGAAATGATTCCTCGCTGATTGGATCAGTGTGTGAGATAAGTCGATGGACTTTGCTCAAGGCATGATTTAGGTTATTAAATATTAGACCAGCTCTTTTAGCTTCCTCGATGACATGTGGGCTGTTTGTACAGGCTTTGGCTTGGGTGATGAGTGAGTATGTAAGATCTTCATAGACTGTAGGATTGAGGTATCTGTGGCAATGATTGCCGATAAATGACCGACTGTGGTATGATTGTGGTGTAATTCTATGTTTTTTCAGGATAATGTCCAGATTTGAAGCAACTGGCCCTATTCTAAGTGTGAGATGTTTATGTTTAATCTCTGACAGTGTGTTCTCTGTTTCCTCAATCTGCTGTGCACATTTCTCATCTCCACTGAAAACTAAACGCGTTCGTAAGTGGATCAGTTTTTCTTGTGTGTCCTGCACTTGTTTCCATTGACTGCCATATGATTTGACACATCTTCCCAACTCAGTGAGATTGTCATCGGGCTCTGTTGCAGTGTTGAAATCAATGGTATGAGCATATGCCTCCAGGTGCCTGTGATGCTTCAGGACTGTCCCTAGGAGAATATGTAAATATGGAGGATCTACCTGGTTCAGTGTAATATTTAAAAGTGGCTCATGAAGACTGTTATTTGCAGCGGGCGACCTGTTTTTTGTCCCCGTGATGTTCTGTGTGGAATTTTAAGTAATCTGCGTGTAAGGTGTGCAGGGTGCGAGCTGGAATATGATTAGCCGATTTGTAGTGTAGCTGTCTCTTTGGAATGAGACAAAACAAACATGGAAATGTGCCCTGCGCTCCTGACAATCCGTAGACTTTGCACAGGAATTCATAGTCACCGTTGAGAAACACTCTATGTTCTTTTTCAGTCCATATTCTAAAAATCGCCCTAAATTCTGGTGACAGTCTTTGACTTCCGCTAAAGCTATGACAATAGTATTTCTTTGGGAATTCGGTTTTGCCGTCACCGTTGGGTATGTGGTCTGAGTGCCAAATTAACATATTCTGTGTTTCATAGGAGAGCAACAGCTGATCCAGAAAAGATTGCAGATCTTTAATCATAGCAAATGGTGCTTCATACTCTGCATTCTCAGCATTCAGAAACAGTTTCACATCAACTGTAACAAAGTCTGAATAAATCTCTTTGGAAAGATTTCGAACAGACCTTTCATTCTTGACTCCTACTCCCATTTCTCTCAACAGTCGTCTGTGTGTCCTCTCCTGTCTCCAGCTCAAACCTAAGGCTCCCTTCATAGCCAGAGTGTGGTGTCTTATAAATTTTTACTCAGCAGGTAAAACGCTGCATAATAATTGTGTTGATTTTTATTTGATTGCGAAGTTATGGAGTGGAGCGTGAAAGTTTTTGAGGATTCGGTCATGGAATTTTTTAAAATTTCATACTACTTCATGTTGGACATTACATATTAAAACTTGTCCTATAAAGATATACAACTCTTTATGTCTTTAAATTCATGTGGAGATATTAACAAATGTAACGCTGTATAATAATTGAAATTATCTTTATTCGTTGCGAACTTATGGGCTGACATGTAATTTTATGAGAATCCTGTCACAGTCCTTAGTGCTAAAATTAAGCCAAAAATAAATACAGAAAAAAAAACATAACTTTGCAACAAATAGAGATATTTAAAAAATTCAAAAAGCTTTGTAATCAGGGGATCAAGACTGTTGTTCTGAGCACAGTTTTGTGAACTTTGAATTTTTTCACTGAACTGCCTATGCTAAGTCTATTATCTTAAAAGGAAGAGATGGTATAGATGCCCCACATTTTCTAGATGTAATGATGACACAAAAAAGACCATCTTTTTTATGATTTTAGGCTACTTTAAGTTGAAATAAGAGTGGATATAATTTAGCAAGAAGTAAATTAGATGATAAAAATGTATTTTGTGGCACCAAGTTATTCTAGGACCATATTATAATGTTTAATTTTTGTCATCATTACACTTAAGAAAAATACATTTCATTATATTAGCATGAGCATGCCTTGTGGTCAGAAATGTTACTCAAAATTACTTTTAAACATTGCATCAATGTTGCTAATGTAATTTAAAGATCTAAAGTAATTTAAAAACTTATAATAGGATGAGAGTAAAAGGAAATCACAAAGCAATTAATTACATTTAGTTTCTTTATGTAACGATGACTAAAACAGAATTTTTTAAAAATTATGAATTAAAGAAATATTATCCCTACAATAGTGCTGACCAATAAAATCCTATTAAGGGAGGGGGGGGGGGAGGGGTGTGTGTGTGTGTCCTGGAGGTGATTTTTTTATTATTAAAGATAGACTATTTTAACCTTTTCCATCGAATTTGGCATGTTCAAATTAGAGGAAAACAGTGAAAAAAAAGTAAGTGGTTGCCATGGCAACACCGCCATCTTGGATTTTGGGGTCTCTAAAATGGTTAACCTCAAAATCTATCTAGTCCGCCAAATTTTAACAAAACTTGATGAAACTTGGTAACATATTGTTTGACACAATATCTAAAAAGTTACATATTTTCAGCCCTTCCTATGCAATAAAAAATTTTCTAGTCATTTTTGAAAATGCAATGTAACAAAAAATCAAATTTGGCTGTTTTTTCATACTAAAAACCCATTTTTCTCTAAAACTTATCAACCGAATGGGCCACGCACACGTATGTTTTTTGGTCTCGTTATGAAATTGATCTATACCAAATTTGGTTAGAATCAGCTTCAAAACAAAAAAGTAGATAGCAAAATACTGTCAAAAAACCAGGTTTTGAGAAAAACGCGTTTGAAGTTTTTTTTTTCAGTGCAAAATGGACATGGTGAATTTTTTGTTCGGTTTTCAGCCTGGGAACAGCACTTTTTTACATACTAGTCCTCTCTCCATGACTACTATGTCTTTTGTTGCCTCTTCCTGGCTTTCTGGGCATAATTTTTCTCAAATATTGTTTCCTAGACCCCATCAATATAAAGGCTCCAATAAAGCCACTTCTGGGTTCTTGAGGGCCTATATATGCCCCCCATATCTTTTTTTGTCAAACCAAGAGTGTATTGACCTTTACTATGGCATATAGTCCACAACTGAGCTCTGAAGCACTAGAAAGAAAGAAAAATTTCACGTGGAAATTCATTTTAAAATGCGAACACTGATAATCTGCACGATCAGCATTTTTTTTCGCCTCATAGTGGTCATCAAATGGCCATCCCTGTCATTGGGGTTCATGATATTGCTAGAAGAGGTCATAATCAAGTGTCTTATGCAGTTTTTGCCTATATATATAATCATATAGCGATGGTCCACGACTGCTTGTAGCAGCCAGATGGAGCCAAATCTTGGTTGACATTCGCCTAGGCATACTGTTGAATGACCATTGGTCAAACACGTTAGAATGGACATATCCACTTTTTGATACCATTTTTATACGCAGAAAAGGCAGGGCTTTTAAGTGAAAACAAAAACCCAAAATCACATTTTTTGAGCAAACTCTCTATTTCAGGATGTTCCCCCCCCAAGACACATACAGGATGTGTAGAAAAAGACCGCCATTTAGTGTCTTCCTGTTTGAATGTGGAATCTTTCTTTTGACGGCATAAGATAGGTCAGATCACTGATAAGATGCGCTATGACAATACAATGACAAAGAGTAATTCATAAAAATATTAACTATTTTGAAATATGGAAACTATAAAAATTGTCATGTGGTGTAACTGCCTTCCCATCACCCTACCACATTCAAGCACATTATTCTGAATTGTTTAACTGATAAAATAATTATTATGCCTGTATTCTTTAAATGAAAAGCAGTGCTCAATTGGTCATGATGGAAACTGTTACAATAAAACAGAAAACCACATAAATCTAATATAATTCAGCCATGCTCAAGCAGATAACTTACAAATTAAACCAATTGAAACAATGACCAACTGAATTATGTTTGAAACTAAATATTGTGATTTGATAGAAGTTATTCCCAAAGATCGAATTATCTTAGGTGTAGCGATGACAAACATCTAAAGAGTGGTCTTTAGACATAATAAATAACGAAGCTCACTACTTCATTATAGCTGCAAAACAAGAATCTCATTGTGACTAAATGAAAAGAGGTCCAGATCTACATTGTAATTAAGACAAGGATTCAGGACCATATCAGTTCCATGGAATAAAAGCACATGGGATAATTTACTGAATAAATAAAACTCAATGTTTGTAATCTCCAGATCATAATTTTCCTAGTTTTAGATGTAACACGACAAAATATAACTCCATCCTCTAGCATCTCATTGTGCCGATCGCCCGAAAACAACAGAAGTAGTTCCTGGAGTCATTTCCGATAAATTAAAAAGCTGTGGACTAAATAAACTAGAAACGTGCATGCTCTTAGATGTGAAAAATGATGAAAATTTTATCTTCTAGGAAACTGCAACAAGTTTCTAGGTTTTTCTAACAAGTCATCTAACTTGATGGGTTGTCTTTCTCTGTATTTAAGAGCCCATGATTATCAGGGAGACTCATACAATATCTCATGGTTAGAGAATGGTTTGTTGTATAAAAATCAATCATTTAGAGATCTACCCAGGGATGACACAAAGGGTCTGAGAACACAGAAGAATTGACCTTCAAACACCAAATCCAGACAGCATTTGAGAAAAATGATAGTTCACATTGAAATAGAAATATTGAGCCTTTATCTGATGTAGCAAGCAACGATCTTAGGTCAGTTATTTTGCCATTCCAAAAGTACCAAGAGAAGCCCTCTGAAAAAGTGATAATCTGAGGTAAAAATTTTAGGCACAGTTAGAACTTTGAACCTTTGTCAATTCATAATCTTTATATATTTGTTTATTCTGTCTCTTCAGTTGTTTAGGACATACAAGGAATAAAAAATCAAACTTTTGAGTTTTCTTTTTGTTGTTGTTGTTGTTGTTGTTGTTGTTAACATGAACTAATTGTCGATCTTTTGCAAATGTTCATTTACATTTTACTATGACCTATAGGTGAAAGAAACATCCACATGTATGTGGCCATGTGGCCAAGAAGAACATCTAATGTCTAATGGGATGTGGGCTCAGTAAAGAAAGGGGACAATGTAGCTAGGTGTTACGGTTACAATCTTTTTCCGTCTTTTAACCTCCTGGTGGAGGTTATCTCAATAGCAAGGTGGAATTATTGAAAATACGAAAAAACATCTAAGTACAATGAACATTTAAATCACTCAGTATGTTTCAGCTGGCCGACAGACTGGAACCATGCTTTTGGCAAAAACCAAGGTTAGAGAACCTTCCCACTGGGCCAGATTCATTGACTAACATACTAACATCTAATTAAATTAGTACTGACATGAACTTTTTATAGAGAATACATTTTTAATTTATTCAAAAAAAATTCAATTAAAAAAATTTGTCAATTGTAAAAACTATTGCATTATGCATAAAATGTCAAGTGTGATTAGATCACATGGAAAGTTTATGTATTTGTAACAGATATTTCAACAAGTTATCTATAAATAGTATGTGCAGCATATGCTACAATTTGAGCAAAGAAAAGCAAGTTTTAAAACTGGACCTGATTTTGCAATCATATGGTGACCTGGAATTGACAATATGGTTCCTTAAAATGATTTTGAGAGGGAAAAAAGTGGAAAACTTGCCTAATTTATTATAGACATATAGCATCTGAAAATTCTGTTTAAAAAAAAAAAAAAACTTTTTTTTTTTTTTGGAAATAGATATAGAAAGTCACCAAAGATTAAATTTAAGCTTGGGCAAAAAATAATGTCTGGGAAGTTTCATAGAAATTCAGAGAAAAATGGATAGGATCTAGTTGAATATTGTCTGTTCTGGTACCTCTGAAAGCTAATGGGGCGGCTTAGCCATAACAACAACATTTGGTCTTTTTTTTTTTTCACTGCATTACAGTTTTGTTTTGGTTTTTTTGGTAATAATAAATAAATGACTTTAATTTTCATGGTAACAGTATTCTTAATGTGAAATATAAAAATCATCCTGGTCAGTTCATGTCACAGTACAAAAGTCCATCATATCAGGGGAATGTAAACATCTCAAAATGTTTATTGTTTTAGATGAAAGAATAACTGACTAAGACAAAAACAATATTCAAAATGTCACAAGTAGGGTTCCTTGGTTTCATTCCTGAAACATTATTATACTGTAAGAGGACAAAATTGATTCTGTCTGAGTCTCACCTATCAGCCTGGCCAAATTCAGACTGATTCTAAAAAATGAAGAATGAAAAGGTTTTGAAAAAGGCAGTGGATGGATGTGAAAAGCATGTGTTTCATTTCTCTGCAGGTTTTCTTTTAGGAAAAAAAACTTGTTTGTGGTATTATGTGTTCTCCAATATTATTCTAAGTGCAACAAAAAAGCTGTCTTTTTTTTAAAAAGTAAAATAAAGCTACTAATCGCTAAATGATCAAAGCCAAAGTTACCAGAACAAGAGTCTGATTTGTACTTCATCTTAGGTCATTATCTTTTATCACTGGCTTGAGTTTGGTAACTAGTGCAATCATTGTCTGCGCAGCTAGTGCAAGGATTTCAGGTTTAAATTCTTTATGCTCAATGATTGTCTTTACATATTTGAATTGCTGCATATTATTTTAGTTCTTGGCATGCACTGAGATCCTTACTGGTGTGGTACTATTACTGTTATTATTTGTCATTATCTTATTCATTTTCCATGCATATGAAATAGTGTGTAAGGTTTCATGGTCTGTTTTGAAACTGTATTGTTTACCATTGAGAGTTTTATGTCAGAGAATAATACTCTTGCCATGAGAATTTTTAAAAAGACAAGAACCAACTGAAATTCTTTCAATTCGAAACAAAGCGAAAAGAAAAAAAAGGCAAAATTTATTCCACATTTTTTTATTTAGTTTGATTTCATCATGGCTCATGCTTTTTTTTTTTCAAAAGGGGTTTTTTATTGTATTTCAGATACTTCAGGTATTAATTTGATTTCCATTGTAAAAATAGAATTGCTTGTTTTATGTTCAAAAAAGAAAAGAAAGAAAAAGAAAGAAGAGGTTGAGTATTTGGACCATTTGTGGACTTCAGCTATTGTTATGTTTTCAGAAGTTGCAGCAAGAGGGTTTTTTTATCAAAATTATGTATCTGTGATATTTTTTTTCCATCCATGCTATTTGGTAACAACCACTTATTTATGTTTTGGTGAAGGGTTGACAATATTTGAGTTTATCTTCCTTTCTTTTTTTTTTTTTTTCTTTTGGATGGATTAATGCCATATTCAAGTTAAACATTTGAGGTTTAAACATTCCATATATTTTGTGTATTTTTCAGTCAGTTACTTGTAACATTCAATGATGCTGCAAGAGCTGCATGACAATAAGAAATTCTCAGTTGTGCTATTCACATATGTGAATCATAGGATTTCTCATTATAATCACCTACAGTGCAAACAAATGACAGATGCAACAAGAATTCTCCAGTACAGTCTCGCATTTACATGTGCATGTGAATGTAATGTCATGGAGAAATACAGTTAGAGTCATGGAGTCATCTTGATACCATCCTCAGCAACTGCTAGTCAGATAATTTTAAATTCATGTGTTTTTTTTTTTTTTTGTAAAATGATAACAGGTTACAGTGGAATTGACATGTGAGCCCTGCTTAGCTGAATTTCTTTAAATAAAAGCCCATATGTAAAGTGACTGAGAAACAGTTAGTTCAACATTTTTTTAATGTTTTTCTACTGATATTCTGTTAATTCAAATTCGTCTGGGCCAAGATAGTTTGTTGCAGACCACGATGAAAGTAAATTTGAAAGCAAATGTAACCATACATGACTTCAGTAATTTCCTTAACTACTAAAAGGTATGTAGCCCAAAAGAAGGGAAGGGAAACAATTCATCAGGTAGAGCAGCTGAAGGCTTCATTTCTAATTGATGGTCAACAGCTTGTGTCTTTCAATGTGTAGGAATCACTCTAACTTTTGAAAGAGAAGTTGTGATCTTAATATGGTCTTTGTTGATCAAGTTGTGAAGATAGGTACCATCATTTTATTTACTTGGATAAGGTACATCTCTCCTATCACCATGTCCGTTAAGTAGACATTTGGACAAGAAAAACAGTAGATTAAAGGCCGAATCTATTTACCTGACTAGTCAAAAGGGATTATGCAATGAATTTACATTATGCTCACAGAGGCTCAGGTAAACCACAAGGGAGGGCGGAGAAAGAGAGGCCCAGTAAGGAAGAGAAAGACAGAGGGCACAGGTAGACCGGGGGACATGTAACACAAAGAAACAAAGACGCATGTAAACACGTGGGATGGCGGAGAAAGAGGCCCAGTAAGGAAAGGGTGGGGGGGGGGGGGGGGGTTGAGATGAAAGAAAGGGGGAGGAAAAAATGACGGGAGATAGGGAATGATGGATCCCAGTGAGGAGAAAGACCCGTAACAACAAGGGAGATACGCCACTGGTGAGTCAATCGAAACCACCAAACGAAAATTAGAAAGGAGAACAAATGTGTAGTAGCGGGGGAGATAGAGGGAAAGTGGGGGAGATAGAGGGAAACAAACAAAATGAAATAAAAAAAATAAAGAAACCGAGACACCCAACTCTGAATAGTTAAAAATTTTATTAGTAGCCCTTTTTAGAGCTAAAACTTACTCAACAGGCCTTTTCAGGACTAAACTTAACTCATTAACAGTTTTTTATAACAACACCATTCTGCCTCTACTTTTCTTTACTTTTAGACCTGTAAGTGGCCCCTTACAAGATTGTCTGAACTTTTTTCACTGACCGAAATAGCAGCATTTTTGATGCGTTTGCACATATGGGGGAGGGATTTAAAACTTAATGCTTTCAATAGTCTTTGTCTTGTGCTTGGAATGAAAAACATATTTTGATGATACATGTTCCTTAAAACAACTAAAAAATTTCTTGTAACTTTTAAACACACTGCCTACAATCAGGCGGTCGGCCATTTTCAAAGCAACAATGAGATTGAGAAGTGAGGAGCGAGAATGGAGTGGTGGGCAAAAGGTGATATAGTCGAGCTAAATCTAGTTCGATACCGAAATGTCGCATCGATAACAATAATAAACATGCACGGTTAATGTTTAGGTCATAAATCTAATACAAGTCGAGGATATCCCGTTTTATAAACATCTGGTGAAAAGCCGCCCTGAGGTATAATCTACTTTGCTATATTTATGGAGCATTGTTGAAATGAAAAACCTTAAACGAATAAAGAAAAAATAATAATAATCTCCAATTCGTGAACGGATACCGATCGCTTAAATAGGAAAGAGGGCCTGTCATGGGCTATTCACTCGAGTGGTCGGTCAAATAGACAATTCCTAGATTAAAACATTTCTAAATGCGCAGAATATAATGTACTTTGAACTTTCCACAAAAATTGCAATATTAATGTTTTGGGGGATAGTTTCTATGAACGTAAAATTTCTTTCAAGGTTTCATGCATCCATATAATAAGTTATCCAACTTCTATTGCTCTTTGCCTCTCAGGCTGGCCAGGGAACTATAGGGCAAACCTTGTACTGTTTTGACACTTATGGGCAGAATGTGTGGCCACACATTCTCAACTGTTTGCAAATTCAGAAACTTTTAACGATGATAACTTGTCGAGTCCACTCAGACCGAACTTTGATAAAACGAATTTCTGATAAATCGAATAAAAACTAAACAATAGATTTTTTTTTCCTTTTTGCGCCTATTAAGAGGGGGGGGGGGGTCCTGAAGGTGATTTTTTTTCTTATTCAAGATAGGCTATTTTAACCTTGTTCATCGCATTCGCCATGTTCAAATTAGAGGAAAATCGTGAACAAAAATCGACTTTTTCAAATAGTTGCCATGACAACGCCGCCATCTTGGATTTTGGCATCTCTAAAATGACTAATCTTCAAAATCTGTCTAGTCCGTCAAATTTTCACAAAACTGGATAAAACTTTGTGAACGTCTTTTTTGACATAATATC
>JBCEWB010165950.1:0-10334 GCA_039654565.1 Peronia peronii | reverse complement strand
ATAGATAGATAGATAGATAGATAGATAGATAGATAGATAGATAGATAGAGAGAGAGAGAGAGAGAGAGACAGACAGAGAGAGATCAACTAAAGAAATGGGACCATAGTGTAGCAGGAACGGCTGAAATAAATCGTATGCTACAGGGGGACTCATTGAGATCTTATTGACTACACAATCACAAGAGTTACCTTTGAAGTGACCATCTTTTTTCAGAAGAGTCAGAACAAGATACATTTTTACCAAAGTAAACGACACCCATTTTCCTCTCCATTCACAAAATGGACTCCATATGTGAAAAAATTTTACGACGTTTCAAAATTTGCAAAACCACAACATATGAGCTTCGATTTACCTCACAGCCTTTGGCCATAGCGAAGCCACCTCCTAGAAGTACGATGACCCCCCACGGCATCTTACGCTGGGCAGTCTTCCAGGTCAGTAAAGGGGTGTAAGAGGCAACTGATATAGGGATAAATAAGTGAGTTTTTAATCCTCAGCCCAGTCTATTAGATGTCACAGAATTTCATTCAGAGAATGATTATGATACTGACATAACATCGAGATGTCTCACAACGTTTTTGAAAACTATAAAAATGTCTTATTTTCTCAGCCACAAAGTTCTGACTCTTGATAACTGGGCTTAAGCATCACACATCTCTTGACAGCCTTCTGGCTCTAAGCCTCAACTTTCTGCGACCTGAGTTCCATTGAGACAGTAAAGCAAAAACAGATTTACTAAAGCAACTTGGGTTTTCCCAAGAGAAAGTTACCAATGTAAGATTCTTCTCTAGAATTTAGTGTTAAATGGCTTCACATCAAGCACATCATGAAAAACATGGATAGAGACATAATAATATTTTACCAGGCTAAACACAGACCCTGACATACAAGGAACATATATGTATTATTAATAATTTCGCAGTTATATATTCTCCTGTGCCAGCAATGTCTAGTCACGGAGCATAATAGTTAATTAATAAAGTCATTAATTAATTAACATATAAATAATTAAATAAAGGTTGGAAAATTATCTTGAATAAAAAAATAAACTAAGCAGCTTAATGCTCTTGGAACCAACTGTCTGTTGTGTGCCATAGCGCTCTGCTTGTTCGATGTTCAGGTCTGACCTATGCTAAGAAGTCCTTGGATGACTTATGCAAGAGTTTTCATTCTCATTAGTCTGTTCAGGACGTGAGATCAATTTCATAACGCAGATTATTCCATTCTCATAAGATGTTATAGATATGGCAGCTGACAAATGACCATATCACGTGTCAGTGCAAAGACGGGACTGCTTCAGTAGCTATCGTATGGTCCAATGTACTAACAAACTTCAACAAGTTAGCTTTTTCACTAGAGTTTGATCATCTTCTCTTTAATTCAATAACTTACCTTCCACTATATATAAAAAAAAGATAGCCTACTGCGTTACTGTATTCTCTAAAAGCTGTACACTAAAAGAGAAAGCGATATAGTAAAATTCAATCTCGACTTCCTCGTATTTAAATTTGTCAAGTAAATTGCGTCTCGTCAAAGCACTTTGGTTCAGGTCTGTGACTTTCTATAGGCCAAACAGACATTTCTGATAGAATTGACATAATCATACCTAGACATAATGAGATTTAGGGTATATCACAAGCGGTTATAATTAATCAGAAGAATAGGTCATTAGCAAAGATAGACATGGAGATGATTAACTGTTT
Organism: Peronia peronii; assembly: GCA_039654565.1. Taxonomy (NCBI): domain Eukaryota; kingdom Metazoa; phylum Mollusca; class Gastropoda; order Systellommatophora; family Onchidiidae; genus Peronia; species Peronia peronii. The sequence goes on along the minus strand of JBCEWB010165950.1, from coordinate 8,630 downwards.
ATGAAATGAAGGCAGCCGAACGGCTGTGGCTCAAAACCAAGTCCATTGGAGAAGCCTTGCTGAGACCCTGAGCTCCCACCAACACTGCACGGAATCATGCAACAAACAAGTGACGACTGAGTCTAGACCACAATTATGATCTGAACAAGATTGCAGGCAGAAGTATGACGGTATTTTTCTCAACGCTTTAGAGTCCCTAAACGAAAACAATTTCCACCTATATTTATTCATGGTACACTACTCGGGCATAAGTCAACCATACAATAAAAACAAGGGCTGAAAGCTGTTTTGTATAATAAACACGGACCATTGACATGTATTCTTACTGAGAGATCAAAGAGAAACATAACTGGTCGAGGCAGTTTTCAATTGCCTGCAAATCTTGTCATCAAGTATGAAAACAAACAACAGACTAGAAAGTTTGGTGAATGACAGATGAATAAGAGCTCTCCACAAATGGCCTCTAAAAGTCCTAACCCGGCCTTGCCTCTGATTTACAAGACAGAGAGAGAGGTGAGAGAACAACACCCTATTACCTCGATTGGACTTCTTCCAGCAGAACACTTGTGGCCGCCTACCGGGCAGGATGAAGAAGAGGCAGCCGATGAGGACGGCACACGTGGAGTCGCCCACAAAGTCATCCTGGAACAAGTCGCCCCAGCCGCTGACAAACTCCGGCTTTCTCGACAGCCATAGCAGGGCCAGCACAAAGAAGAGTACCAGAGTGCTGACCTCTGCAAAACTGAAACACACACAAAGATGACCACTAGTAAATATGTAGGTGATACTATCAATTTTGCCGTTAGTTTTTAGGATGTTGGGTTGGAGTGGGGTTTTATGTAACCGTGTATAAGGAGGATGACGCTGCAGTCCGTCAGTAAGCCTTGTGCCTAGGAAGATAATTGGTATCAGTCTAAGGCCTACATGTCCTAACTGGCTGCCAGCCTAAACTCTATTACCAACAATTTAATATTGATAGATAGTGACCGGGGGAGGGGGGAGGGGGGAGGGCAAGGAGCTACAGGACCAGTTCAGGAATTTTTCAGATACCTGTCTTTTTAATCTCTTCCGTTGCCCTTTCTCGGGTACGGTATAGGGTGCGGACCAGTGCTCCACTCGTTATATCTTAAGGCCATTTTTCCATTTCATTCCATAAGGAACCTTTTCCCCACAAACTATCGTTCCAACATCTCTGTCAGGAAATCTATGGTCTACATCATGGCCCCTATCATTGCAGATTCTCCTCTAGAGGCCTATTTTTGCTGCTGCCGCCCGGCTTTCTCTATGAATATAATTATAACCTAAATATACCAGACTATGCATGTACATATCTTAGAAATATAAAGAGAGATAACATCTAACCATAGCCGCCCTGTCTTTCATCAGCATATACTGCAGCAGGCCATCCTCATCAAATATCGGTACATTCAGCCATGAAAGCCGCTGCAGGAGCGGGAAAGCACACCAGTCTGAATACTTGACACTACATCCTCAATGCCGAGTATAGATTATTCCAATCGTCTGCATAAACTTTCTTTATTTTTAATTTCCTTATACTGCCATTGTTATGTATGAAGCCTTTCAATCCTATGAAAGTATGATTATTTCGGCCTTAAGTGCCTGCTCAGTTTGGTGAGAAGAATTTTTGTGGGAAGAAATTTAGACTTTTGACAATTTGACCGGACAGCAGCGTTTCTGATTACTATCATCCCATTTTTAACTGCCAAGAGTTCTTTAACGTGGGTAACCTAGCTGGGGAAACCTACCTAAGAAGCCATGGGACTGTTGATACATTGAAAAAAAAAATGCAATCTTCTTATCCTTTCCATCGCCCTGTAGGAATCGAATTTCGAATCCGTGGCGTACGTTTTTCGTCAAGAAGCAGACGCCGAACCCCTTGGTCACGCAATATCTGCACTTTCTCTGCAGTTTGTAATCTATGCCTTTATTCTGCTAGGATCTCCCCTGTCTCTGGCCTTTCTCTGATTAGTTCAAAGCAGTTTCTAAGGGCTCCACAGTAAAGAAAAAAGATCGCTTGATTGAAGGGCGCTGGCTTTTGGTGAAATACTCTGTTAAAGCTGACAATGATAGTGTTGGTGGCCAGTTGCAACTTCAGAGCTATGGGATTGATCTAACTATCTCAAATTCCAGATATTTACTTGTAGCACTGAAAACGTTAGAGTGCTGGCTTGTGCACATGGACCTGCTATTATCCTTTATTAGCCTGCGGCATTCCGAACGGAATACTCACGATACTTTTCCAAGTTTCTTGTTCTCTTTCTGGATCAGATTCTGCACGGCTTTCTTCCTGCTCACATCGTGGGTGAAAAAACGCCTGAGGTGCAAATACAGAGACATAGTTACCTACTCACCTTTCAGAGCATGTGACATTTCGTTTCATCAAAGAAACACGAGTGCAATAGACCTAAATAATATCCCGGTAAATGTTTTTAACAAGTAACAGAAAGCGGTGGAATATTTCAGTACCGGTAAATCAAGAAATAATAGACTCATTTGTTATTGGTTAGTCTATCATTGAGATAACATTTGTCTGAAAGACCAAAGAGCATAGTTCGGACGTTTATATTTTCCATTTGTAATTCTGCTTAAGTAATGGAGAAAAATGTCAGGTTTTTTCATACTGATATTCAAGCTGACAATGTGCTTTTCAATCCGTCTCTCGTTTTTACAAATCGTGAAAAACAGACTGATGATTGACGGTTGAGACCAACATTAGTGGACATTGGGCTGCTAACACTTTCCTACATCATGTTTGATAAAAGTGAACAAATGCTGTTACATACAAACAGTAAGACAATCAATATATTTTAAAAGCATCAAAAATCTAGAACCACAATTCGTTACAGGCCTGCCTTCAGACCATTCTGCAATCTGGGTCTGATTGGCTATACAAACTGACTTAATCATCGCTCCTTGATGTTAGTTCTCTTTTATTACTATTATTATTGGTATAGATAATTACCATTGACATCATCATCGCTTTCACTTCTATCATTCCAATTGTTTTTCTTTCCACTATACTGTTCTTCTTCTCTACTTCTTCTTTTTCTGTTTAGATGTCCAAACACCATTGTTGCTGTTGTTATTATCATCAGTGTTTCCCAAAATCAAACCATCGACCGGCCATTCAACCAGGCCTGCAGTAACAATGGGGATTGTTTGTGACCGGGCTTGTTATTTTCCTCTGCCAGGCACACGGGTGTTGAACAAGCAGCATAGGGAGGGAATAAATGACTTTTACACTTTTTGTTTGAAATGTACATTTTAAAATTACACACACAGACACACAGACACAACACACACACACACACACACACACACACACACACACACACACACACACACACACACACACACACACACACACACACACTTCTTTTATTTTCAATTTGTGTAGCTCTGATTGCGCAAATTACAAAAACATTCCTAACCGATGAGTTTGAACACGAGAGACATGATCACATTAATAAGTAATACACACGTGATGAGCCTCTTGGGAGTCAAACTCTTCCTTAGACAAGGCGGCATTTCTAACTGACAGGAAGAATAAATGTGTCTGTTAGGATATGGAATACAGAAACAACAGCAGTAGTAGTTGTCACAAAAAAGGAAAAGACAAAAACAAAGACAGAAAATAAATAAACAAACAGACAAAAAATAACAACTATCAAGAACAATATAATCATCATCATCATCATCATCACCATCATCATCATTTCATAAAAATGTTTTAAAATTAAGACGACCGTACACCGGCAAGTAATCAAATGCATCAAAATAGGGGAGGGGGGGGGGACAATATGAAGAACTTGGTATTAAATTAATTAAGAAAACCGTTATCGCTGGCCAAATTTTCGAGCCCACTTTTTATAGTATCATCATCATCCTCATCATCATCCTCATCATCATCATCATTAGGGCCATCAGGGCGCCACTGATGAACTCTTACGTGTAGCGTGATTTGATTGGTTGGCCTTGCGCAGTCCGTCTCTCTCTAGACAGATTTGAGTTTGGAGTTTCTGTTCTCGTAGATGGATTGCCAGTCACGGCTTAGGAGTCTCATCTGCTCAAGGGATCTGTAGTACATATTGTATCCAGCCGGTCATCCGGCTAAGCACTAACCGTGCCGGGTTTTTTTTTTTTCAATGAAAATAACAGCAGGCAAAGAAAAACAGCATAGAAGTATCATAAAAAGCCACGCCAGCGTGAACGCCGCAAGTTTATTTTGTTGCTTTCCTCGTTTTGAAATTGCCTTTCACAAGTATTAACAACAGCCAAGCATCCACTTTGGTGGATGTTCTGTGTTGTAACTGTATCGGCGAGTTTGAAATAATCTCTAGTGTTTACAGTTTGACGTACAAGGCTGTCATCGGCTTCAGCAAGATTCCTCCACCATGATTTCTTACTGACCAAACCACCAATATCATGGTCACTACCCTCTACATTTAAAGCCTAGTATTTCTGTTGCTCACTCCGTCTACTTCCCATTGATATCAACGAATTGTCCAAGGATGATACATAAATAATCTTCATGATAGGATCTGGTATAAATCTATTCGTGTTAAGTCCCTTTTTTTCTAAAAGAATAAGAGAGAAAAAAAAATCATACCTTACTATAAATTCGTTGCATGTATATTTGGCTACTGAAACTTTAGTTCACTTACAGGACAAAAACTCAGTTACTTCAGTTCTATGACTATCTGGCTTTCAACACGGGCCAAAGGTCGACTGATATGCTATAGATCTCCTGTAGTCTTGGCAGCAAACAGGTTAAAACTAAAAAAGAACATACCAATACCCCCCTCCCCCCCGTCCTCCCCCCCCCTCACCAACTCACACACAAACAAAAAAGGCAGTTTTATGTCTTACAATACCTGGGCGTTTTTTGTTTTTTTGTTTTTTTCTGTTGGGTGACATGGCCCAAGGGTCCAAAGTTCAAGAGTGAGCGCTCATGACGTTAGAACATCTGCTTACGTAAGACCAGAATGTGTCTGTTATCTTCTGTTCACAAGATATCATGTCAGAGTCTGAATTGATAACGCCGTGTTTTGTTATTGCTTGACCTTTTTATTTTCTTCCTCACCAGTATCGTCAAGTCTGAGTAAAAACAAGACAACACAAAACAAAAACCAAAAATAAATATTCTAAATGGTCAATGTTCAGTACTTACCTTTCTAACTACCCTATCATTGTATACGATTTTCTTCTGATTCTGTGTTCTTGACAATCGATGTTAAAAAGTTCATAAAAGACAAAATTGTTCTGTTGTTGTTAATATTTAAGACATTTTAAAAACTATCGGCCATTAGTATTGACCGTTTTCGCGAAAAGTTTCACATTTATAACATTAATTATGAAACAAATTCTTACAATTTTATAGTACCATCAGACAAAGTTTTAACTCCACTTTCAAATTATAATGCACATGGATAAATGAAAAGCCCGTTCTTCAACAAGTTAAAAGATAATAATGTAATCTCAGCTCAGCTTAAATGGAAACTTTCTTACATTTCTTGACAACAATAGCAAAGAAGATAAAATTAAAAACCACGGTCTGTTATGTGTCAAGAACGAAAATGAAGTGAGTGTGACTATGAGATACTTCGTATTATTCTCAAAGATCACGAATGCTATGTTATCAAATGACATCATCCTTTCAAATTTGGGTTACAAATTGCGAATTCTAAATAAAGCCAAAAAACAAACCCCATCTTCACCCGTCCACCCCCCACTTCCTGTTTCTCCCCTCCGCCCTTCACCCACCCCACCCTAGCCATGTTTCTGTTTTGGACAGCATGTGTCTTTATACTAGGCCGAGGTGATAGGCTTATCTCATAGCTGCTGATCCAATGCCAAACGGCTGGACCGTCAGGGAAGACCTAGAATGTTTTGACTCGTCTGTGATAACCTGATAACCTTAATCGTGCACGACTTTAGAAAGGCGATGACCTGTATCACTTTCTTTGGGACCCTAAAAAAAAAAAAAAAAGAAAACTCCACCGCTACGTGTATCTTTACGCAGAGGTCAGAGCTCACGAAAAGTTTAATTGTTTCACTATCCTTATCTCTAGCCAAGTATATTCTGTTGTTCTCTCTTTAAATTTGAAACATATTCAATGGAAAATTTGGAAAACAAAGAAAATAGTCATGGAATGATGATTTTTGTCTTATTATTTTAAAATCTTTTCTTTTTTTTTTTTAACAAATACCAGAATTTTTTTTTTCACAGTATAATTTAGATTCGTATGTTTAAAGCACAGACAGTAGAAGTGCTTTTCTTCCTTATTACAATGTTTGTTTACAATGTTGGCTTATGTGCTCGCCGATGGGTGCAACTTGGCCCTCTGGAAAAAATGGTTCATTGCCACTGACTGAGATTCAATGGAATGGCTGAGCAAAGTTATAAATAGGTTGTGATCAGGAATAATTAAAAGGTTAATCAGTGTCCATCTTAGCTGTCATAAAATTCAATTTTTTGTTTTGATTCCACAACGTAGTGCCAAGCCCAGTCTACTCACGATTTCAAACTCAGCGGCCAATCCTACGTTATTTCCTTGAAACATTGATCATCGATTGACTGCTCCCTACACATGTGTTCCTACACGGAAGCTTAAAAGTCCAGTTAAGAAAACATGGGAGAAAAGAACAATTCTAGAATATTCAAAAACTAAACGATCATCAGCACAGAATGTTATTGTCGGTAGATTTTAGTTTCTCAGACCATGGTGTCGTCTCTGAGCGGCTTTTGTCTCGGGTCTTTGTCTCTCTGCCTGAATCTTACAGTGTACTTATGGCACAGTCTGCTACCAAGTCAGATGCTTGGAGGTCAAGGTTTGCAGTATGCTGGGGGCAATTTCATATCTCCTTTGCAGACATCTCTGGCCACACCGCGTACATGTAGTACATTCTTTATATTATATCCAAACCAGAATTTTTTTTGTTTTTTTTTTAAAAATCATTTTAATTTCTTTTTTGCTATTACTTTTACTTTTTATAATTATTATTTTTGTTTTCTTTTCTTTAAAGCAAATACGTTTGCCGAGACCACTCGAAGCCACACTTTTAAACATAAACAAAGTATTTAACACAAACAAAAAAGAAGAAGAAGAAAGGAAGAAATGAAGAAAGAAAGAAACAAAGGAAGAGAGAAAGAAAGAAAGAAACATCGACATCGGCATTTTCAGAGCAAAAAGAAAGAGAAATAGTATGGAATACAGGCTTGATGTCCATGTGAACCTGGGAAAGGGGGTGGGGAAAGTGGTGGATAAGTAGCAAGTGTCATCTACGACAGTCGTGATTGTTGTTGCTGTTTTGAAAGGCTGAAGAATTATCTGTTACTGCACTGTTACTGTTATTGTTACAATATTATAATTGATACCGAGGACGCCTTTCTCTCTCTTTCTCCCCCCCCCCCTCTCTCTCTCTCTCTCTTTCTCTCTCTCTCTCTCTTTAGCTGGAAATATTGTTGATATTACATGATTATCTCTGGGTTTTTTTGGGTCCCGAACCAGATCTAATAATAGAACTGGCCTGTTCTCACGCACTAATGCTACCTGTATTTTTGTCAAGGTGTGACCAGTGCCCGAGTTTTGTTGTTGTTGTTGTTGTTTTGTTTTCTCTCGAAAGTCAACGACCTGATGAAACCCACTTGAATTGCTCAAGGTGTCAGGTTATTTTTGGTGTTGTGTATTTGTCTGTGTATGTGTGTGTGGTGTGCGTATATGTATGTGTGTGTGTGTGTGTCTGTGAGTTTATCTGTTTGTTCTGATATCAGTTTTAACTCTAGCAGTGCCGAGAGACCGATTTAGTTGATTTACTGAAATACTTGCAATTCTTTCTAAAAAAAATCAATTTCCAGATCACATGCAATATAGTGACAAGAGCCATGTTTTGCATTACCTTCAAGCGTGAAAAGTCATTTCTTGGACATGAGTAAATAGATGTTAAAATTCGGTTACTCCAGGCATTTTTGCTGAGAGTCTTGAGGTCGATGATATCAAGACTGGGCAGTTTGTAATGCTGACATCACGCTCCCCAACCTCTTTTCCCCTTCCCTCTCCTCTCCTTTCTTATCTTTTCTCCCCTATCCCCACCTTTTTTTTTCCATTCTCCCCACCCATCCCCTCCAATCTTTCTCACCTCCTGACTTCTGATTATCTTTTGAGATAGAGAAAACAAAGTCACGAGACTTTGTGCGCTTGATGTGACCGAGTCATTTCGCGGACAGGCCAAAAAAGAGGACGATGGGGCAAAGAAGATTAGGGGAGGAAAAAAAGGAAATGTGTAGTCGGTAGAGTAACTGGTAGGAGTGAGGATCAAAAATCAGGTACTGAGAAAGGCCAGAGACCATCAGGTGTTGACCTAGGGCTCGCTAAGTTATCACTCGGGTTTAATAAGCAGGTCAGTGGTTTAGTTTGACAGGAGCAGGGCATGAGGCCACGGATAATGGGCAAGTGATGGCCGAATAACGCTGCTGCTATTGTAGTCTTGCCTTTATTGGTGATGATATTGATGTTGATGATGACGATGATGATTATTGCCCCGACGAAGAGCCAAGCGGGCTCGAAAATTTGGCTAGCGATATTAGTTTATTTTATTAACTCAATTCA
>JBCEWB010165928.1:0-10335 GCA_039654565.1 Peronia peronii | reverse complement strand
ATACATACATACATACATACATACATACATACATACATACATACATACATACATACATACATACATACATACATTTTTTATACATACATAAATTCATACTTATACATGACAATATACTTATATAATATACGCATAAACAATGCGCTCTCTCCTAATCTCTAAGACAGCCCTCTTGAATCCACCACTCGTTGACACCTGTTATGCATGCACACGCCCAATGACCCCAGATTTGTTAACTTTCCGATGATACACTTTGTGACCCCATGGTGAACTATGTTGTCTGGTTGTGCTCCACCAAGGCGGGAAAATGCCATGGTTTGTCCTGACGTCTTTTCGAAGCAACAACGAAGTCGAGGAACCGTGACCGGTAAAAACCAGGCATGATTAGATTAAACACCTGGGTAGGTTTTCCCTTTAACCGGATGTAAAGTTAGACAAGTTTAATTATCTTCATGCGCTAGAGAACCATCTGGAGAATTATAAATGAAGGTTCGTAAATAAGATTAGAAACAACTGGACGAGAAGCCTTTCCTACCCCTTTTTCCCAATCCTTCTCTCCTCCAAAAATGTTCACTATGTTGCTCTCCCCTCCCCACCCCACCCCCATCACCCACCTCCATTGTTCTCGTTCTGATCCTAAAATCTCGCGTTCGGTCCCAATGTCTCAATTCACGAGATAAACTGCCTGAGGGTGATGTTGTTTTTCTTGAGCCTTTCAATCTGGTGAGAATTTTTGTGGGAAAAAATTTGGAATTTGGAAATTTTGCTCCGTCAGCGGCACTCTGCTTACTCTTTATCGATTTTTAACTGCCAAGAGTTCTTTAACATGCATGACGTACGCACGAGACCTCTGACATAATTATATTCGCCCATATCCGAGAAGACTTGACGTCGGGCTTCCCTTCCCAGAGGAAGCCAGGGACCGTTGAGTCACTGAAAAAAAATGTGGGTTTTCGATCTTCGTGTCCTTCCATCCCCCAGTGGGAGAACCCGCGAGTCGAACATACAACTTCACGGTGTTAATTTTTTGACTATGGAGCAGATGCCAACTCACATAGCTACGGCGACCCCCTGCCTGAGGAATGACAAGACGTTTCACAGCTAAAACTATCGTATCCGTGTATAGGCCACACTTTACGTATCTTACATCCCAGAGCTCTATCCACACCGCACACATTCAGATTTTGTTTTATTCCAACAGTTTCCATTAACAATCGGTATGACACATTTCACGTACAGACAAAGAGTCCCCCAGGCGTGGAATAAAAACAGTCAGTGTATTTCAACTTCAGCAAAGGACACTATTTAATTGTAAGTTTTGCCCCAAGTATTGAATTTAAATCTATTTCAGCCGGCTTCGCTGTCAAAGATCTCTCTTGGTTAAATTATTAACATAAATGAGCATGAAGCAAAACAGCTTAATACGAAGAGGGGGGAAAAGGAGGGGGGGAGGGGTCGTTCATTCTTATCTGTAATTTGTAAAAATGTTGTCCTTCCAAACTTATGAGAGTGCGATGGTCAGAGAAGGGAGAAAACTACATCCCCACTAAACCATTATCATTCCAATATATTGGATCATTTCCCTTGACGCCTACCGGACCATTCAGAGTGGCCACGGTAAGGTCTAGATGTCCTTGTACTAGACTAGTTCAAAATGGCGTCCCATATTGTCGGCCCTAATGATTCAAAGGCGAAGCGTTTCGATGTGTTTATCGGAGTGTTTATTTGAACATAAGGTAAGTAAATGTTTACAAATGAGATGTTTGTTTCCAGTGTAATTTTGGGAATGGCCACAAATCACAGTCAGTCGCAGTCGCGATTCAAATCACAATGCAGTCCAAGCAGTCACGCAGTCCTCTTGCATTGGTCGCGCGGCGTTGTTGATGTTGCAGTCCATCTGCAGCCTGTTGCGAAATCGTTGGCCAGCTACGGATAGCTCTCGTTATTGGTAATTTCCCTTGTCGTGAGAGCTGTGTTTCAAATTCATGCCGGCATTGATCTTCTAAATCTAGATCTGGATCCTCTAGTCTAAATCTCTAGATCTAGATATATAGTTCGAGACTCGAGAGCCGACATAAAAAATGTGGCCTACATGGCCCAGATATGGGACTCGGAGTCTTTTTTCTCATGATCTAGATCTATATCGAGTGATCTAGATCTAGATCTAAATCAGTCCCTCATAACTGAAACGTACACTTGTAAATTTTTCAGCCAGTATGTGGCACTACCGTCTGACTGCGGTCCCGGTAAAAATGGCCTATATCGTTACTGTGATTATTGCCTTGACGGTATGCACAGCTGAGAGTCCCAGCCAGTTAGGGCCAGGGATTGGTCTAGTTCATTTTACAGTAATTGATATGTATATTGCCGAGGCAATAATCGCAGTATCGATATAGCCCATTTGTACCGGGACCGCAGTGAGAAGGAAGTGCCCAGTATGCTGTTCCAGAATTTTCATGTAGTAAAAAGGCAATGATATGCCCTACAGAATCAAGTTCCTCCTTATAGCGAAAGGGAGATGTCAGGGGATATTACTGGCATCAGAACATTTGATTAAAAAAGATGAAAAGAAGTGAATTGTTTTCATCAAATTTTAGATTCTAAGACTTATTATTTGAAATATATCCTCACAAGATACAAGCTATATTTGATATCATCGTCATCATTCTAGAATTTTTTTTTTTCTGAAACGAGGAATGGAATTGGACGTATCAGGTTACTGTTAGACCAGTATTATCAACATTTTAGTAACAACATTAAAATCTGACAAGAACATGTATATTTCTCGTGCGTTCACACTAATATCTAATTATCTACTGTTATTCCTGTATATTGTCTTGCTTTTTGTTGACAAAAAATAACAAGTTTTTTGGCATTTGTTTTAGGATGGAATAGTTTGAGTTTATGAACTGAATACTGCATCATAGAGAGAAAGAATCACAGTTGCAGAGATGGAGCCGGAGAAAATTCCAGAGCAGACACCCACTGAACAAACCATATCGGTGCAGCACGGAACAGTATCAGAGGCCCCATTTGTTGTCCATGAAAATGCAAACGAAATGGAAATTGTCCAGGAGCAGAATGTGAGCGGCGAACATCTAGACAATGTTGAGGAAGAAGTTCATGTGATCTACTTGAATGTGCAAGAATCCGATGAACCTCAAGTTCTTGATCTCAATAACCTGCTGGTACAAGAAGGGATACAGGTTTGTTTTCACACACAGTGGGGGGTCATCCTGACCTTTTCCCCTGGAACTAGAAAGAAAATCTACAGACTTTTTTAAGCCTGCATTTAACTTCCTTCCTTCCCTCTGCTTCCTTTTTTTTTGATAAGGAAACTTTTACAATAAGGCCATCTGGTGATTGCAAAACCATTGAAACTATGGGGACATTGGAATTAACATAAAGATGAATAGAAAATGCCATTCATTTCATGTGAAGAGGATTTGGCTAGGTACTAAAATTGCTTAGATCCTATCTTTTATCAAAATTTGAGATGTGACACAATGAAATCAGGCGCTCATCAAACTGAGGCGAGGGGAGAAATTACGAATTTTTCAAGAGTGAATGAATTTTTGATGCAATTTTTTTTCTAAAAATGCATGTCAGAGTTAAATTTGTTAAAATAGATTGAGTAAAAACCTAAAAATTGTAATTTAGTGGCAGGGATTAATAAGGAATACACAACAATAAAAGTGATCGGCCATTTTCTCACTAAATTCTGTTGCTGCAACAGGACACCCCCATTATCTTTATTTGGCAACATCTTGATTTCTACTTAAGGCAGAACAAAAATTTTTCATACACAGAAAGGGAAATCAATAATCTTCACACTGATACCAATAGCTCAGTGTGCTCCAAATTTGACAAGAGTCCTGATTTCACTGTGTCGCATCTCATTTACATTTTCCTCTTTTTTGTATGTGTATTATCATGTTTCGTTGATGTTTGTGCTTCCAGTATTTCATAAATGATATCTTTTATGTGGCAAAATTGTAATCTTCACATTAAAGCTAGAGGTTTTAATCGTAAAGGGGATGTTTGAAACAGATCTAAGAGGACTCTCAGACATGTTGACAGCAAACCTCCATCATCAGAGTGATGAATTTTGTATAATTTCTATCACTTCACTCAGTAAAGAAGTTTGTTTGATCATTGTCTCAGGTATTGGATACACAGGCCTCTACCACAGAGTCCATGGCAGTTGACGCCCATATGCCCCAGAGCCAGGATATTGTCATCGAGAACAACAGTGGCACTGAAATCACAATGATCACAAGCCAGTCAGAGGCTCAATCAGTTCACGCTCTCCTCAGCCTGTCAGAGTCACAGGGCGAGGGAGGGGGAGTCCAAGTATCAGACATACTAGCAGCTCATCGCCAGTCAGAACAGACAGTCACAACAGAGCAGGTATTTACCTGGTTCGTCACAATCAGTCCACAGCCATCTAAGTCTTTCTTGACATTTCAAATTTCTATGTTAGCCATAATCACAACTTTACAAGAAACCTTTCAACAATCATTATTTTTGTTTCATTAATGCTATTTTTTAAGCCTAAACCCACTTCTATGTGCTCTATAGTTTTAAATTTGTGACAAAGATTTTTGTTTATTTTGCTCAAAACAGGTAGAACTGACGAGGATGACCGTGCAATGGACGGTGACCATGATAAACATCTTTCTTTTTTTTTTTTTGTTACATAAAGTTTTGTTAAGCTTTACCATAATGCACTTGTAGTTTTGCAGCAGTGGTAGCACCCAAGCCCTGCACAAAATGAAGCATATGTGATGAGAATGAATTAACTTTCCATAAATTTGTTTCTTCTGGGTATCAGAACATTGGCAAAACTTTCATCTCGTAACTGATGCGTCAGCACTCTATATTAGGCCTGGATCAAAACTTTGAATAGTTCGAGATGATTCTTCACATCTACTTTATAATATTTTCCAAGAAAAGTGGGGTTTGTTGTGCATACAAAATAATGGGAGATTGTTTCGACCAGCCCTGTGAATATTATTTGCCCTTGAAAGGCAGAAGTGTTTGAACAAGCAATGTCAAAACTAAAGAAGGAAAAAATTACTTTCTCATCCTTTGCTTGAAAAATCATGAAAAATTCAATAAAAAATTTATGTTTACTGAAAATGCTCCACAATACAAGAGGTAAAGTGATTTTTTTTCTTTTTGCACTGCTTGTTCAATACAGCTTATGTTTGGCAAAGGGAAGTAATAAAGATAGTCAAAACGATCTCCCATTGAGATGTTTATTCCTCCCATCAGCAATGTGCTTAGCAAGTTGTAACAGTACTTCCTGATAATGCCTCGTTCTGATGCTGTTTGTCTGCTATGTATGGGTCATGGATGTGAAAGGAATTTCCTTGAGCACAGATGAAGGTTTTTTCTTCTTATCTTGTCAAAGAAGAATCCATCACAGGCCCTCAGGCTAATAAATTTGTTCTGACCAAGCGAATGGCTGGAAATCCCTGTGTAATAAGGGGGTAAAAACATTCCAGGCTGTTCATGACCATTGACACAGAAAAACGCAAAAATGCACAGGACCTGTGACAGATGTTTTCGGACCTCGTGGTGGAGTGGTGACAAACATCAGGGTGTTCTGTTTTTAACAGGGGGTACAAACACGCCAGGGATTTCCAGGTTTTTGTTTAGAATATGAACTATTGGTTTTTCATGACTTTCACTTTTTTTATTAATTCTGACCAGCAGACCACCACTCCTGCGGAGGCTTTACTAGAACTATCCTCTGACCCCAGTGGAGGGACTTACATTGTCGATGAAAATGGCTCCATGATTCCCATCAACCAAGTCAGGTACATAGGCAATCAAAGGTGGAAATTTCATGTCCTAGAGTCATTTCTTAATCTACAGGACATCAGATGTCATTCTAGCAGGTGGAAAAATTTTGTTGTTAATGTATTAGAAGTCAAAAAGAGCGGGAAAAGTTAAAACTGTGACTTAAGTCTTATTACCCGAAGTGACGACTCAGTCGTTGCTAGTCAGGGCATGGCCGCTGAAGTGATGACTCAGTCATCACTGAGTTGATGTGCGGTTAGCCTCATAAACTCAATGCTACATGGCCGTAAATGGAGCCACTTCAAAACTAAAAAGCTCTATGACGAAAAAAGAAATGAAACTAGCGGGAATTGCTTGAAAAAGTGTTAGATTTGTGGGGGTTTTTTAATGCTATATTGATATATACTCCAATTTAATGCATTTATGAAGGGAATTAATTCTGGAAAAACCAGAAAATTAATTACGGGTTACAGGAGTTAAGTGAATTCCTCATTCTTAGGTTTACAGCCTCACAGTTTTAAGGAGTGCGGGTCCTGAAGATGAAATTTTTGGGTCAAAATATCTAAATCGGACTTTCACTATTTTTAGACACGTTGCCCACTCCTCTGATTTGATTGGAACAGCAGTGGGGACCAGCAACATCTGTTTTAAGCTCCAAAGCAGCATCATTAGATGGGCACTTTAACCTGCATTTAATGCATAAATCACACCTTCCGTTTGCAATTTTCTCAAAATGTATTTTTTACAAACATTTCTCCCCAACGCTTTTTTTATTTCTGTCCAGCTGATTTCAGATTTCCAATACCTATTCCACATAGCATGTGTTTTAACAATATGCTTTCATTTTCCTTACTGTGGTTCTTGTTTTCAAAAGAAAATTAAATATTTGGTGCAAAATTTAGAAATTTATACACCTGTCAACACACATATTTCAGAAATTTTTGATAGACTTTTTGTGACATTTAAACAAAATTTGAATGGCTATTATCTTGTGTACAGAACTATTTCATTAGTGTGCAAAATTTGAAACGACTGCACGTAATACTTTAGGAGCTTAAGGGTTTTGAAAATAGCTCATGATGTGAAATTATTCAATTTTTGAAAAGATACCTTTATAAGAGGAAGGAGATAGAGCTGGTCAGGAGGCAGGGAAAATCACTCTAAAATGTAATTAGTAAAACTATGTCCATTCCTCTTGTGGATTCTGATATATCAACATTATTTTAAGACAAAATATTTTATAGAAATGCCTCCAGCTTCACGACAAATAGGGCCTACTATCATCAGCCAAGTAACTAAGTCAGTATATAAATAGAAACAAACCTACAAATTAAAAATATATGAAAATTGATGAAAAAGTCTGAAGCACCAAATATTCAAATCTGGTTGGTTTTTCATCAGGGTAAAAAAAAAAATTTAAAATATTGTCATATTTATTTGGTTATGTTTGCATGATTGTCAATATTTGCAAATACACTTTCTGATTGGAGGGGAAAAGAATATCAGTTTATGAATTTCATTTCTTTGAGTTCATCTGAAATGGAAGTCACCAAAGTTTGGAGTTATGTAATGTATTTCTACTCAGCAGATCGGCGGGGTTGCTGGAAGTCGACACAGGAGTGACGACCATTGCTATCTGTCAATGTTGGTGCGGTAGAGAATTCATCTCGCAGGAAGATCTCGATAGACACAAATTGGCTCATAAGTACCAGACTCAAATACAGTGAGTAATAAGTAATTATTGGCATTCTGATCCTGTCCACTCTTCTGTAAGAAAGAGTTTGACCATATATTCCTTCCTAACAGTCAGGATCATGTCATGATCTTATGTCTTGCGCCCAGGGCAAATGAGTTGGAAGTCACACTGGGCTATTTTGAGTTATGGCCGTTTTTAATTATTTTCCAACTCAGATACAAAAAGACAATTCTTTTTCACAAAATGAAAATTTAATCTTTTCAACCCAAAAGAATATAAATTTGGTATCTGAGTTGGAAAATAGTTAAAAATAGCTGTAGCTCGAAATCACCCAGCGTGACTTCTGACTCATTTGCCCTGAGCACAAGACATATTGAAAGGTGATGTCATAGAGAGCAGTGGCTGGGTCTTTCACTTTGCAATCATTCACTGATAATGAATATATTGTTGCTTTAAAATCGAGAATAGGACAGTTCACTCGGTTTGAGTTTCTGTGGCATTATTTGTACCAGGTGATTGTACAAGATCACATTCAGATAATAGTGAATAGAAAAAAAAAATGAGTTGTGATTATCAGTTTCATGCGTTTGATCCAGAAATCTGATATTCGTTGTGTGTGTGTTTTGGACAGTTGGGATATGTAATGTGAGAAATGCTACAAAAGGAAAGGTGCCAATGATTCTAAGTGATCAAATTCAGTTTTGAGAAAACTGAAGTTTTTATTTTATCTGTGTTTTAATGTCAATGGAACAAGATTTTGGATGTAGTTTTATTTGTATCTTTGTTCTTTTTGGAACACAATGCAGGAATAGACAGCACCAGCTGGCCTCGTAAATATGGTCGTGCATATCATCCCCCCACACCTCACTCCCCACCCCACCCCTGACACACTTGCACACACACACAAGAAATAAAACTGACGTAGTGCAATAAACATGTACATTTTCACTCCACACAGAAGTCCCATCACATTTTGCTTCCTTAGCTTTGTAAAACAAGGATAAAATGATTTGAAAACTGTTGTCATGATATATGGATTTGTTGCTTTTCTATCATGCCTAGGATGACCCCTGGCTCTCATAAGTGCCCTCTATGTACTGAGTGTTTTGATACCCAGAAAGAACTGACCCGTCATCACACAGAAGTCCATCCAGGCCGCATGCCATGGGAGTGTAATGTGTGCCATCGCACATTCCAAAAGAAAATTGCTATGAAAGCTCACATGCGTGTGCACAACATTGGGACAAAGTATCACTGCTTGTCGTGTAAGAAGTAAGTCATCGATATTTTAACAGTTCTTTAGCTCTTATTTGTCTGTTTGTTATGTTGTGTTCAGTTTGGCATACAGCTTGTTGGGGGGAGGGGGGGGGGGGTGGGCTCAACAGATGTGATCCCTGAGGTTTTTGCCTCATTACAACTAATGGATAGGCGATGTTACACTAACCATATGAGATATTATAGTGAAGTTCTTCTGCATGGAGACACATACCTGCTGTGTTTATTGTTTCACTTCCCAGATTTTATATAATGTTTGTGAAGTGCAGGGATTATTTAGTGAAATAGGTAGCTCTAAATCTTTGAAATACAGTCCCTTCCATGCTTCTTTGTTAACTGTAGGCTGATGAATATACTACTATATGCTCACAGATTGTTCTTCTATAAGAGTGCACTAAACCGCCACCTGAAAATGCATACCTGTGAGAAACCATTCAAGTGCACTATCTGTGGAGAGATGTACCATTCACTGTGGGATCTGAGGAAGCACAGGTTAGTGACAAGATAGCTCTGCCAGACTTGCATTGGCAGGACTTTTTTTTATGACTGATAGAACTTCATTTTCTTACAGAGAATATAAACCATTACTAACAGGCTCACAGATTAATATTTTGTACATTTATTTTTTTGAGAAGAACAATGTCAGAAGAAAATCACACATATTTTTGTCTTTCTTAGTGAGGGTTATCTGTACTATTAATTGCAACAAAACCCATAAAAGGTTTATGGATTCAAAAATTACTGAATGTATCCATATGAAATTTGGCACACATTGTTGCATGAAGATCTGTGTTTCTACTTACATACAGCCAAAAAAAAGCGTTATTCTAAAAAAGCGATAGTAATTGAATAGTAGACGTGCGAGAGTGTTTGATCTGAATTGTATGTTTGATAGAATGATGTGTTCAAAGCACCAAACACGTTTTCTTTGTGTAAAATTCATTTAATCATCCAAAATACTAACGCTGAGATGCGCACGCCTGCCATACTTTTTAAGTCGCAGGGCACTATCGGTTTGACCTATATTTAAATAATCTCCCACTAAGGACGTGGGTTCACTTCTAGTATAGGAAATATTTGTAATGGTCTCATTTAAGAGCCAGATCACAGGAAGATAAAAAAGTGCGCTCTTAGGCAGATGGTTACAGTTTAAGATTTATCAATGTCAGTAAGAATAGCACTCTTCTTTGTGTGTATGTTTGTGTGCTTTTCTAAATAAATAATAGTTCTCAACCTTTTTTTGGTTTATAATTTCATCAGTAATGTCCAGGTTCTTCAAACATTAAGAGATTCAACATGGTGGTGTCATTGTTGAATGAAAGCATAGTATTTTCTCTTATTACCCAAAGTGATGGCCCAGTCGTCGCTAGGTCAGGGCGTGACAGCCGAAGTGACGACTCGGTAGTCACTTGAGTTGACATGTGGTTAGCCTCAAAAGTCCCATGCTACATGGTTTTAAATGGAACTGCTTCCTTCAAAACTTAAAAAAACTCTATGGTGGAAAAAATGAACCGGGGGGGGGGGGGGGGGGGGGTGTTTTTTTGGAAAAAAGTAGG
>JBCEWB010165917.1:0-10335 GCA_039654565.1 Peronia peronii | reverse complement strand
CTTAACGCAAATACTTTATAACGTAAATGCGTTAACTTAACGCAAAAAATTAGCGCAACGTTTATGAATACGGGCACTGTTCCGTAGCCAAGCACTCCCAAGCTTTTTTGCCTTTGTGTGTTCGCCAAGCACAATGCTTGGCTACGGAACGGAGTGCTTGGCAAGCACAAAAGCTATTTATGGTTGCTCAGCAGTCCTCTCGTGAGCGATTGGAATTTACGTTCGATATAGATCTAGATCTAGACTTAGACGATTACACGACAATAAAATAGCGAAATATATCTCATTTCTGGAATTATTAAACAAGGTTTCATTAGGGTTTGGTAAATTTTGAGCGGACATCGAAATTTCCGCATTCTTTCCATCCAATTTTTAACGGCGAATCAATCAGAAATAGCTAGATCTACTACTAGATCTATACGTCGGCATTTCTACGCAAGAAGTCAACAGCGAATCAAGTTCGAAATTTTCCCCATTCCTCCTCGTACGGTTGCGGTTTCCAACCTCCAACGTGGTGGTTACCTCAGCCCCCTCACAGGACTAGAACCGACGTTTTCACGGAGAGCCGAACTCGAAACTCCTAGATCTATGTCATGCCCACCGCCCCCCGAATCATCAATGCTGTCTTGAACCGATGGGCGCCGCCATTTTTGCTTGCGAGGAGTAAGCAGTAAGCACCACGGAGGGTGTGCTTGCTGTGCTTGGCGAGCAGCGAGGCAAAAAGCTTGCGAGTGCTTGGCTACGGAGCAGACCTAATGCGGTCTTGCGCCTCGACCCTAGTCTGCTGTGCTTATAATAATGTCAGTACAGTAGGCTATCGCCTTATCTGCTAAGTCATTTAACTAAATTTAAGTGAAATGAAATAAAATTTATGTTCTAGCAGACAGTCAGAATTAGAAATGAAGTATAAGTACAGAAGTATTTACATTCAAAATGTTAGATCTTATTATAAATAGAGAGTACAGCTGTGTTAGGAAAATAACGAGAATGGCAGTTCTTTAAAGTTGCTTGTGGGGAAAGGGAGGTGTAACATGAAGTACTGAAAGGTAAATAAAAATACAGGAGGTGGATCAAGTCCACATGTTTAAAATATATATATATATGTGAGGTGGAAGAGAAGCATGTCGACACTATAGTGGTAATGTCCCATAGGAATAGCAAGATGACAGACGAAAAAGAATGACATAACAGGAGACCTCAGTAGCTTTGCTAGATCGTGACCTGTTGAAACATGAGAATGAAGTGATATGTTTAAAAATGATTTAACGTTAGCATTCTAGGTCATAGGAGTTGAGGGGGATTCCCCCCTCCCGCTCCCCCCCCCCCCCCTTAATATAAATTTTTGGGGCGCTTTGTTAATTCTGAAGGAAGATAATAATAACCTGCATACTATCCATTTTTAAAGCGGTTTGTGAAATTAGGAAGCCAATGGCGCGATTCTGTGCTCTAGAATGAGCACTGACTATTATGCTTGACACACCTTCAGTGCACCTAATCATTCCGAGGCCACCAAAAGAATTCAGTCCTTTGCCCTTTTAGCATATTTACCATTTAAGCAAAAAAGAACACACACATACGCACATACACACACACAATCCTCGGGTATGGTTACGGTGCTTGTGGTCTTTCAACCTCCGGGGGGAGGGGGGGGGGGGGTTATCTCGACCCTAGAGCCTTGAGATATTTATAGTTATAACAATGTGTCCTGGACTAAGACAAAGATGTCTGCATAGTCAAAATACTTTAGATTTACATTATCTGTGTGATTTTCCTGTGCTTGAGCAATATTCTGCATGCATTAGTTGACTCTCTGAATTCCTCCCCCCTCTTTTTCCCCAAATCCCAGCCTTTGTATTACAATGAAAACATTTAGTAATCAGCAAGCAGATTCTCTTCATACTAGATCGTCAAGACCTTATGGGTTAGCTACGGTTTTAGTTGTTTGAAATAAAAATCAAAGTGATAGCCCCCGGTTGTAGTAGAACGGGCCTTAAATTCAAATAACAAACACAATAATTCGTTTGTTTGTTTGTGTTGGGGTTTAATGGCACATCAGCACGATAATTAACCATGGTCTTCAGAAATCTGAAGAACGCTAGATCTGATCTGTTGTGCCTTGAATTTGTGCTGAACACCACTTGCAGTCATATATCACTTTTTGTAGGGAGCGCCATGCTTACGTTACGTTCTTTATACGTCTTTCAACCTCCTGGTGGAGGTTATCACGATGGTACTTTGTCAAAAAAACAAAACAAAACAAAACGATCTTAAAGAATCCTATCTTCATTTTTGAAAAAATAAAAAAATATACATAAAAATAAAAATCCTGTTTCCGCTTAAAAATTTTTTTTTTCAAATCCTGTTTTCATTTTTTAAAAGAAAGAAAAAAAAAACCTGTCTTTAAAAAATCCTGTCTTCACTTTTGGAAAAAAAATAAATGATAATAATTTTTAAAAATGCAAAACCCCCAGCAGACTACCTATCCAGCTATTCCCTATTATATATATATATATGTCTATATATATTTTTTGTTATTGAAGATGTGTGTTTATTGCTTTTTATTTGTTTTCTATTCTATTTCAATGTGGCCCCTATTACTATTTCTATCTGCCATATTGTTTTGACTTTTGTTGGTCCACGTTTTTATTTCTGCCTCTATTCCTATCCTATTTTTCGTGGGCCGTGTTAAAAGGTCAGCCCACGAGGGTCTGAGGGTGTCCCTGCATTGTTTTGGTCACTCGTAGGTCCCTCACTATTTTTGTTTGGTATATACAGGTCCTAATCGTCCCTATCTCCTACTCTACTTTTCCCTACTCTATCTACACAGGGATGATCTCGGCCTTTATTTCCTGTTTCCCTGGTATACTTATTTCACAACATTCAATTGACAATACTTATTTAGACAACGTTTATTATGTTTACCTTATGTACATATTGCAGAATCCCGAGGTGGAATTGGGGTATAGGGTTCTATCTACCACATCGCGTATCTCGGTTGGCAGAGGACAACGAAAGACTACTTTATTTCGTCTGTGTCCCCATCTCTCGAACGATAACACGATGTATTTTACGGATCCACATCTAGGATCGAAAGGGAACAGGTCGGACTACTCGGCTTCACCAGTGTTCCGGTATCGACCGATCGAAGATACTGCAATCTTGTCCCCCACGGATTTCCATATCGGCAGGGTCTAGAGTCACCGTCCAGAAGAGCACAGGGATTACTCGGTTTCATATACGATCGTCCATCCGGAGATCCCTGGAAATTCACAGAGTTCTTTCGGTGATCTTTTCTTTTCTACTCTCTCCTCCCTCCCTCCACCCACTGCGCGTTTGTCTTTGTTGTTGGTATTTTACTGCCGGCATGGATTTCCTCCTATTCTACCTCCTTCCCTATCCCTCTCTCTTGTTACACCTGTTTCCAAGTTAGTTATTTCTTCATCCTCTCCCCTTAATTCTCGTTTAGGGTGTTCTATTTCGCCCCTGTTTAATTAGTCGGTCTATCTCCGACCTAGCATCCCCATTGTTACTTCATCCTATGTGGCGAGTGTTCTTATTTCTATTTTTGTTTTCGTTTGTCTATATTGGCATCTTTGCCAGAGTTTTCGTTAGTATCTGTTTATGCTTCTCGTCTGCTTTTAAAGATGTTATGCAGGGTTTATCAAATTGCCAGCGACAGTTTATTTTGTGTTCTTGCTTCTTTCTTTCTTCATGCGAGTGGACAATCCCTCTGCACAACATTATTCTCGCACTAACAAAGGAAACACAGAGGATTGCGGGACTATATGAACATAATCCTCCTTGATGTTTTTTGTCCAGGATAAAGCGCACTCATCTTCCAAATCAACAACTATTGTTGTTGGCGTGATTGGCATTCCTACAATGATACTAGTATGAATTATGAGCTTAACTGACCAAATATTTGGTTTATTTTTTTTTTTTCAAATTATCATATTTTAAACTGATATTCTTGCTTTCGCACTTCACGTTATGTTTCTACCTTGCTTCCTTTCTGCTTTTAATGATACTCTACAGATTATTTTTTTTAGTTGTCGGTGTTGTTGTTTTTTACTTTGTGTTGTATAATTTACAATACATGTAATCATGTTGTCAAAGATATTGAAGACTATTGGTTCATGTGTGCTGAATACTGACCATTGATTCATGTGTGCTGAATTCTGCTGTTGTAAGTAAGTTACCAACTTTTCACATAATTATATATGCATTTCTAGGAATTCGTGACAATGCACTAAACAATGTGTCAAAATCTCACATAAATTATCCACTTTATTTTGTTTCTGTTTAGTCCGCTTTTTTTTTTTAAATCAACAAAATATGTTGAGAAACCATTTGATGCAAAAGAAAATTTTATGTGGAAAATTGTAATTCAACAATGATAGCCGTGTTTGGATGTAGTTGAAGGCTGCACATTATATTACACAGTGTATTACTGCAGATCTGTATGAGACGATACACAGAATTTGAAACGTTTGAGGCTAAAATGGTTTATTACATGTTTCATTTTGTTTTGACTTTTTGTTTGTCTCTCTGTTTGTTGTTATTTTTACGTGTACATGGATGGTAAATTACGAAAACAGTTGCGGTACTGTTGATATTGATCTGATCACACTTTTAATTTTTCATGTAATTTTCCTATCTTATAACCATTTAAACACCAAATGATTCTTTGTTTCTGCATTTCATGTTGCATAATTATGGATAATCCAAACATGTATAAACTGTGAGAAAAGTTAATGATAAACTGTCCATCCAGTGCATAAATTCTGTTTATCTCACCATATGTAGATTTAGAGAAGTAAAACCATCAGTTGTATCCATATTGAACCCTTTATGACTTAAGAAATTTTAAAATTGAAAGCAGAACTTTCATCATGTCTATTTCAGTTTCTAAATTTGCTGCGACAGATAAGACTTCTTTTATCTCAGCAAAGTTTCTTCCTCAGTTAACATTTTATTTCCTTCTTGTCATAGAACACGATTAGGTTTGGAGAATCAAGAACAAAATATTTCCTGAATAGACTCATTATCTTCTTCCCGATGTACTTAAATAAGCAGACAGCTCACACAAATTGCTGTTGTATTTCAATTTTCCATAACATGTAGGTAGTCACTGATTTGTTCCTTGTTCAACAACAGGACATTGTAAGATCTTAACTATTTAAATGAGGCCTACATAGACATTGCATTACTGACATAAGCACAGTGCATTCTTGTATGTTTTTAGACATTTTGGCTTTTAGGATCAGACACTTCGGTACATTAAAAATAAAAACAATATGATTCTTTTGTCATTGTAATTGTCAGTAGTAGCAGAACTCTCGGTAGAGACAGAATCAAGGTTTCAAGTCATCTTCTCTGTAGCATAGATTTGTTTTTGTAACTGTTATTGTAGTCACATTATCATCATGTATCTTTTTTTCATATATCTAATAGCCGCAGAAATGGAATCCTCATTAGTTAGTTAGGTAAGCCTCAGATCCCGCTCGGGAACAAAGGGCCACAACAACACTCCTCCAACGGACGTGGTTTTGGGAGATCCTCTTCAGCTCGGCCCATGTCATTCCAGCTGCCTTCACTTCAGCGTCCGTACTTCTTCGTCAAGTTTGTTTAGGTCTACCAACTTTTCGTTTTCCTTGTGGATTCCAGTCCAATGTTTGTCGGGTGACGTTTTGCGTCAGGTCTATAATGTGTTAGGCAGGTCTATAATGAACTTCCCTACCAAACTGTCCTCAGAGTTTTAAAATCATTAGAAGAAAGCCTTTCACAATTCGAAGTGGCTAGCCGGACTTATTGACAACATCCGTCGTTTTGGGTTATAGTATTATAATGTTAATTTTTAGTACGAGCTGACAGTCGTCCGTGACCGAATGGATAAGTGACCAGACTGTTGTTCCGATGAACCCGAGTTCGAATCTCAGCCATGCAATTTATTATTGTTATTATTATTATTATTTTAATAATAAAAATTTAATGTGTGTGTATTTGACACAGCTTTTGTGTTTATAAATGTGCAATTTTGAGGGATTAATTGAAGGAAATGCTTTTGCCAGATCTTACGTACGTCATCCAATGTGTAAGAGTGATGGGTTCATCTCCAACTCCAACGCGTTCACATCTGTAGATCTGTATACTTTCTTTATTGTTCCTTGTAACGTGTGTGTGTTTGTGTCTTCTTCACAGAACGTTTGTGTAGTTGAAGAAGATATACTGTCATGTAGAATGGAATGATCCGGATCTAGATCTAGACTTCATTCAGTGTATAAAATATTAAGATAAAAAAGATCGTCATGCCTGATGATAAAACTTAACCATCATTTATTGATTAGCATATTTTTAGCTAAAAGTGTTTAAAACTGCTCGCACATGCCTCCACCCCCTCCCAAAGGAACATGATGCGGACATAGAACTTCATGGCTACATGATAATGACACGGACTGAATAAGTCCGGCTAGACTTGGAGACTATTCGGGCTTAAGTCCGGCTAGTCATTGCCTTCACAATTTTAGAGATTCGACTAAGGCATGGAAGTTATTTGAAATGTGAAATCAGGACTCTCAATGTGATGATCTGGGCCTCTTCCTACCATGCTGAATAGCTTTGGTAAAAAGGTTTAGAAATGCTTACATTGATGAATAAATTATAAATAATCTTCAGTCCTGAGGGCCATTGCTAAGAGTTTGGGGGTTCCCCGGCACATTTTCAGGACTTCCTTTTTGGGTGCTCTCCTCCCCCCCCCCCCCCCAAACACACACTTTTTGTTGTTGTTGTCTTCAGGAATACCTATTGCCAACAAATTTCCTAATAAATATTTTACAACTTAATTGTATTGTGTTTTCCTTGTTTTTGTGGAACTGATGATCATATTTACTCAATAAATATTGTGTTGTTAATTGTCAGTTTTTGTCTTGATATTCAAACTATTTTTGTAATTTGGGAATTGAACTGAGAGAGAATGATGATCAGCAGTTAGACAGACAGACCGAAAAAAACGACAAACAATTATTAACAAAGAAAAAATTATTAATGAATTGTTTTACTAAGAAAAGAGCTTACATATTAAACGATTGCCATCTTATACACGTCGTACATTATTGTACTTCTGAAAGTTGTAATCTAAGAGAAACAGCTCATTAAAGTGCACATTTGTTTTTTTCCATTGTTGTTTATCTCCCTTTTTGCCAAAGGGACCAGTTCAAGTGCTTTGTGGTTTGTTCATTATTTTCTTCCCTTCAAATAAAATGTGCTTCAGAGCTAACATAATTATGTTGTGCCCATTTTGGTTTTCAGTTTATCATCAGGCCTAACTGTGATCCTAAAGGTGACTAAATTTGATATCAGAGCCAACACCTTATTTAGACCTTAATTAGATCTACTGATCGAAGTCGATCGTTATATGTAATCTAGATAACTATTCCATAGACATAAACCACGATAACTAGATTATCGCTACGTTATTTTGTATAATGCTGTGTTTACAAATCTTGTACAATCTTCTCTCATAACCTTTATACATACACCTGTACCGGTACCAAGGGACATCCCAGCTACTTGAGAAACAGAAACAAACACACTCACTTATGGAGTCACTAACACTAGTTATTGAAACTAACACATGTTACACACACTAGCATATGTTATAGACACTTTAACACTGTAGACACGTATATGTGTTAGAGACACGAACAAATGTCATAGACACTGACACGTGTCATAATAAAAGACACTAACACAGTCATATTGTATAGTTATAGATTTAAAAAAAAAATGCATGTTATAGTTATAGACACAGTTAGGTTATAGACACTTACAAGTTACATAGTACTCAACAATAGCAGCCAGAGGAAAAAAGAAGAAAAGAAGGAGAGTGACGACGAGATAGAAAGAGAAGTAACGACGATACGAAGAGAAGAAAGTAAAAGAGAAAAATAAAAGAGAAAAAGGAAGATGGAGGACAAGGTTTGCAGTCAGTGATATTAACGTTAGTGTGTTGAAAATATGAGATAGGACACGATGAAATCAGGCTCTCGTCAAATTGTGGATATAAGGAGTTATTGATATCACTGTGAAGACTATTCATTTCCCTTTCTGTGTGTGGACAAATTTTTGTTCTACCTCATGTAGGAGCTGAGATATGAGCAATTAAAGACGATGGGGGTGACCTGTTGTTGTAGCTGAATTTAGCGAGAAAATGGCCGATCAGTTTTGTTAATCCTTATTTATCCTTATTAGGCCATGCCAGTAAAGTAGAACCTTTGAGATTTTACTCAATCTATTTCAGCAAACTGAAAGCTGAAATGTATTTTTAGATTGATGTAGAATGGTTCTGTGAAGAAAAAAAAATGCGTTAAAAATTCATTCACTGTTTGAAAAACATGTGATTTCTTCGATCGCCTCAGTTTGAAGAGCGCCTGCTTTCGTTGTGTCGAGTCTAATATCGTGAGAAATGTTGTAGTGGTGATGAAATCTTTCCTGTATAATTTGTTTTTGTTCGTTTCACAGTCCACCACATGATCAGCCCAGCCTTGCACGTTTCCGCAATATAAACAGCTCCATCTTCAACAGCAACAACAACAGCAAAAATACCCCAGTCTGCCACAACAGCAGCAATAAAATCTCTCAACATAAAGAAGATCAACAAAAGCAACAACAATAGCAGGGATATCAGTCTGCCACAACATAACAACTTTCAACATTAACAAAACAAAAAGAAAACACACACACACACACATACACATAGACACACACACACATTAAAAAAAGCAGCAACAACAACAAGGACATCACTGTCAGCCACAACAGCAACAAAAACATAACAACTGTCAACAACAACAACAACAATAATAGCAACAGCAGCTGGAGAGTTCACTGTCTGCCACAAGAGCGACAATAACATAAAACAACTTTCAACATTAACATGACTACCACTACCAACAACAACAGTAAAGATATCACTGTCTGCCAATCAACAACAATAACATATAACAGGTTTCAACAAGACTAACAAGACAGAAATCAACTCCATCAGCAGTCAAGTTCTGACTTACATTACAACTAAACAAATGTTGGATCTGCCAAGACAAGCCAAGGAAACTGTTGCAGAACCGCTAATACAATAGCTCAAGGTACAAAACATACAGACAGACAACAGAGAGGCTCTGTGTTTGCCCATCTCACAGCTTCACCTCAACATTCATCCGTATAGAACTGTCACAAGCAACGCACAGGCAAACAAGAACAGGGATTTTATTTGTAGGATATATTATTATTAATGTATACATATATTTTCATTTGTTTATTTATTTATTTATTATTTAGTTTTTTAAGCTTATATTTATTTATTTACTTATTTATTTATTTATTTATTTATTCATTCGTTTTTAAAATTCATTTATTTATTTATGTCTTTATTTAACATAATTCCAAAAGAACATGGGAATAATGCAAGAAATAGTATTAAGTGACAAAGAAGGTTATCTATACGACAAGTGTGCGTGAGACTATTGTCCAAGTAGAGTAGACAATAAAGTACACTGGTCCTTAATGGAAGCAAATCATTTTAGGACAGTTTACCTAAAGACAGAATTAAAAAACAACAACAAAAAAAGGTTTAATATCTTGTGACTCAATTACCAGTTCGAAGAGAGAAGTCTCACAAACTCAGAGTTTAATTAATTTCATAAATGGAACTTCGCGAAAGGACAGAGGCTGTTCAAACCTAATGTCGACTGCCAAGCCTTCAGTAAAGTGTCTTCTTCCCTTTGCTCATTTTCTATTATTATTTTTTTTAACTTAAATGTGATATTTGAAAAAGGTTAGAAAATATCACATTGTCAGCATGCCCTTGGGTTGTAGGAAAAGAAGGTGTCGCATAACGACGTTATGTTATCTGAGTGAAATATATCTTTCATTTATTTAGCAGACATTTCTACTGGTGATTTCACCGACTTTGATTGCGTAAACTAAGCCTTTCCTTGTTGACATTTTCGGCAAGGATTTTACCTCATGTGCTTTCTAAATGATGTCATTGTCATCTCTTATCTTATTCCTGTAGCGTTATTCCTGTAGCATATTAGTTATTATACGACACATAGATTACCGATAAGAATGTACTATTTAGTGGGGAAAACAATACACGAAGTTATCATTCTAAGCTAAAATAGTTATCTTTTAATGAGGGTGCCGGTCGTGTTATAATACATTTACATTGATCTGGGTTAAGATTTATCATTGCATATATGGCCGAAAAAAGAAGGGGGAGCTGGGGGGGGGGGGGGGGGGGAACAAGGAAAAAAAAAAAAAATTAAGGTCGTGGGG
>JBCEWB010165906.1:0-10335 GCA_039654565.1 Peronia peronii | reverse complement strand
TTGCTTGATATAATTTAATGCCGATTAGAATACAGCATACAATGATCACAGAAATCAGAACAGGCCCTCTTAGATTTCCAACAATCACAAAGCTAATCATGAAGAATATATCATAATAGCCGAAAAAGAACTCAGTTATCTCAACAGTGGCAACTGTTACATTTGATCTGGAATCAAAGAACCAAGCAAGTTTAAAGGAATTAAAAAATGGAATTCCAATTCCTATCCAAAATGAGTTAATAAAAGCTATATAGACTTCAGTTTTCAGAGGGAAAAATATTCTATCTACATGAAATGGAAAATAGACAGCTACCACTCTTTCCACAGAGATCACAGCAATAAAAGTAGAAGAAAGAAATGCGGTCGTTCTGTTGGCTATAGTGAGATAGACTCTGTCATAGGCTGCCAGGGTGTTAGCTAATGTTGGATCAATGAGAGACAGCAGTCCGTAGCTCCTTCTTACAGATATGACTAACACAAACAGTAGATCTACCACTGCCAGTGACATGAGAAGAATATTGGTACTGTCAGACATGCCATGTTTATATAATACTGCTATGTTCAGCACGTTGCCTATTAGACTTGGCAAAGCTATAGCGTGGATCAGAAAGCAGTCAATCAGCAGCTCTATGATTGAAATAATATCCATCTTTATTTCATTTCTATTAGTGTGTCTGGACTTATGCAGTTGTATCCTTGTACGTTTCCACTACCGGTAGTCTTATTTACATCAGTCTCTTTTCTTAGCATTATTGTCTGCCAACTTTGGTCTTGCAGTTGGCAATTTTTCAGCGAAATGTTCACCCTATTATATATGATAAGGAGATATACATAGAGAGCGTTCGTCATAGCAATGCAATTTATATTTGTGTGGGGATTATAATTCGAGGTTGATAGTCTGTGATGTTATCATTTCGGAGTGGTGACCTGGTGCCGCTCTGGATTAAGGAATTAAAGTTTTGATTTTGCACAAACCTTTCATCAGCTTTAAGATGAAGATGGATGTAATTTGTAAATAAAGATAACAACACTGCAATTTGCCTCACCAGGAATTATAATCTATCATGTGCACTTTGATGTCAGAGAAAATAAGTGAGTTACCGGTACCTAGAAATAATAAATGGCCAAATATTAACCTTTTCAGATACTTTGAAAAAAAATTGAGGAGAGCAATGGCAATTACCTGAGCTAAAAAATTGAATTGCTTTGCTACGAGATAGAATGTTGGCCTTATTGATACTTTAAAAATAATATTAATACTAATACATAATTTTTAACTACTTTCACTGCCTCAGGTCTGTTTCATACATACAATTAAAAACGGCACTTTCTTAGATGATACTAATACTAATAAATAATTATTATTTCCGGTATATCTACTTCTTCGCTGGTGGCCCAACTTTCCTTCTTTTCATGAAATTACACAAGACAGGTGTTTTGTGTTTGTTTTTCTACCAGCTAGTGTATCGACGTTATCAAGAATTCTTACGAAGGGATGACATGTAAAGTGATACATAACAGACAGGTCACTGATTTTGCCTTCCAAGTACGGACAGGAGTGAGACAAGGCTGTCTCCTATCACCTTTCCTGTTCCTGCTAGCTATAGACTGGATAATGGAGACGTGTATAGCTCGAAGGAGAAATGGCATCCAGTGGACGCCATGGCAGCAGCTGGACGACCTCGACTTCGCCGACGACCTTGCCCTCCTTGCCCATACCAAACAACAGATGCAGGAAGAAACCGACACTGTGGCAGACAACTCTGCGAGCATAGGGCTAAATATCCATAGGGGAAAGAGCAAGATCCTCAAGGTAAACGCAGGAAACAAAACCCCTATCATGCTGGAAGGTGAAGCACTGGAAGAGGTGAAAAAGTTCACCTATCTCAGCAGCATCGTAGACAGACAGGGTGGGACAGACGCAGATGTAAGAGCGCAAATCGGCAAGGCAAGGGCAGCCTTCCAACAAATGAAAAACGTCTGGAATATACTACTGTATGGTGCAGAGACGTGGAGAACTACCATCATGACTATGGAAAAATCCAGATGTTCATCAACACATGCCTCAGGAAGATCTTGCGAATTCGCTGGCCAGAGGTCATCAGCAACCAAGAACTTGTGGAAACGAACGAAACAACAGCCTGTACAAAAAAAAAGATTCTGCAGAGGCGCTGGAGATGGATCGGACACACGCGCCGGAAATCTGCATCCAGTATCACAAGACAGGCCCTAACCTGGAGCCCCAAGGGAAAAGGAAAAGAGGCCGACCAAAAAACACCTGGCGCCGGGACTTGGAGGCAGACACCAAAAGGATGGGTTACACCTGGAGGCAACTGGAAAGTCTGGTCCGGGATCGGGATGCCTGGAGAGCTCTTGTCGCTGGCCTATGTCCCAGGGGGAATTCCAGTGGCTTGTGAGTGAGTGAGTGTATCGAACCTTTGGACAAGTTTAAAATCATTGTTCTTGACCACTCGTACAGTGCTCTTATATGGTCGTGCCAACGTGGCTTATTTGATAAACTAATATGTATGTTACAACCAGTTACTGTATTGTGACGGGCAATGTATTTTATATAATATGTACATTAGTAACAAAGGAATAAAAAATCACAAAGTCGAAGATGACAACTGGTTATTTTCCTTAACGATCACTGCGTTTCCGTAAGGGCATATGCAAGTATCACATCAGAATCATGCACGGTGGCAAGACATCAGACAAATCAAGACAACAGAATTATACACCAGCAGGTAAAGACAATCATATAATGGCAGATCAAAATTTCGGAATCATATCCGACTGGCAGTCAACACAGAATAATGGATAGCAAGTCCAGACATATCGTATAGAGTGACAAAACCGTTGCAAATCAAGACATCTGAATTATACAGTGGCAAATCACATCAAAATCATTTTGGGTGACAAGTCAAGGCACGAGAATCATGCAGAATGGTAGCTCAAAACGTTAGAATCATTCAATGGCATGGCCTGGTCTAAAAAACGAAGAGAGAAATTATTGTGGCTGCTCTAGGATTTGCTAACGTGAAGTACTGAACCAAAACACAGAACACGGAAACATTTTTAAAATGCCTTTTGCTCAGTGGATGAATCGCTGTTCTTGAAAATGGATTTATGCTATTCCAACCTTAACGTACTATACGGCAAATTATTTCCTTACCTCTATCTGTAGAAATAAATGGTATAGAAAATGCTCAGAAATCTAATAAACCTCTGGAAATAATTACGAATGACAATCTTCGTTGATTTCTTAGAAGCGATCAATTTTTAAAAGTACGTGGGGCAAGCGTCCTGCCGTTCTTATATGACGGTCAGACACTCGTTTTACAAATACAGCAATAGACTTCCTGAAGAAAGGCTAAGAGGAAATGATGTCGAGAGAAGTTTTAAAATCACAGGAGCGTCGGGTCCATATTTCAGAAACTGTTGTAAAGGTAAACCCTACCTCTTAAGACCCACTACTAACTATGACATGGTTCAGACTGTTCTCTTGTCACCTTTCTCTGGCACGACAGGAGTTCCCAGCTGCATCACTCGAGACATCTGACGGGTTGCTCATGATGAACTGTGCTTTCATCCTCAAGGAGGCTCGTGACATCACATGATCTCAGGCGAGACTTTCAGAGGTCCACATGATGATGACAGCTCATTTATGATAAGATAAAACATTTTTCACTCTCCTTCTCACCTCTTTCCCTGCTTAATTTCTCACTAAAGCCGTTGAATTATACAAGGCCTATGCCAAAACATTTTCGACATCGATAAGAATAATTATGAAGGAAAAATGAAATTAATTAAAACGGAAAAATCATCATCATGCTTATCGACGACATCATCATCAACAACAACAATAACAGCAGCAACAAAATGTAAGATGACGAAGAAAAAGAAAGGGAAAGCACAATGTAAACAAAAAATAAACACATACACATATGGCACAATAGAGCCCCAATCGTGCTGATGTGCTGTTAAATTCCAACACAAATAAACACAAACATAAATCCTAAATCACATTCGTATCTAAACAATGAAAACAGAATGAGAATTTTCTGTGTATGTGTGCGAAAATGGTCTTCTATGTGAGAAATTTTGTTGTGAAAAATCACAAGGCAATATAATTGTGAGATCATGTGGATGCAATATTGCAACATCCACATTATTGTAGTTATGATATTAGTGGTGCAATAGAAAGATAGTTAGAATTGGTGGTAAAGTTACACAAGCTACCGTCCATCCATCCGTCCATTCATCCATCCATCCATCCATCCATCCATCCATTCATCTATCTATCCATCCATCCATCCATCCATTCATCCGTCCATCCATCCACCCTTCCATCCATTCGTTCACTTGTAAGACAAGTAACATTCAATTTGGCTTAGAAATATCATGCCTTTCAGTAAATTCCCCAAATCCTTCACTCTGTTTCTTCTAAGTTTTTTTTTCTGTCTTCAACTCTGTTTGACACCTTAATAATTGTTTTTGCCTTGTCTTTCTCCTTGTGTCTGTCTTTGTCTATCATTCTGTCGCTCAAGGGTGATCAGTCAACTGCTCTGATATTTATTGTATAATGTGAAGGACTGAGGTGCATGTAGTAAAGATGATCTTTTACCGAGTCATAGAACCATACCAGGGATATTGAGTTAAAATAGTGGCTGGGCGAACAGCTTTTGACACTCGAGTAACTGATTCTGTGAGAGTGTTACATAATTTGGAATTTATGACTTTCTCAATCCGAACTTGTGGCATTCTATATTTCATTCCATGAGAAATTGTCTCTTTCACATACAATTATCATCCTCCAGATTTCTCTTCCACCTGATCTATAGCCTGCTTATTGTTCTTGATCTCACCGGATTAGCCACATTATCTGTCTGGCGGTATTTCATAGTAGCTTTTTCCAGTGTATGCGCTCTCCGGCCGTATAGTTCTCCGCATTTTTCAGGTCGGTCTTTTCCCATAGCTTTTTTTTTGGAGCCAAAGTATTCTGGGAATCTTTGTCAAGTTTTACTTGTTGAAGGCGATCGAAATAATGTGTGAAATCTTTAAAAATTCATTAACATTTGAATATAATGACAAGAGCCCTCAAAAACATGTGTCTTTCTTTACAGGTGAACTCAAAGCTTTCGTTGTTCACAATGTCGTTGTAAATACTCTCACTGATACCGTAAGTTATAGCTATGGACAGCTATAGCCAGCAAGGATAGTATTAGACAACAGCCCTCAAAGTTTGTAGTTCTCTATAATTAGCCAGAGAAACCCTACACTAATTTGGTAGTGTTTATGGTGCGCCTTGGATTAAAACCTGCTTTGTAATATGATATTACCAACGTGAACAACAAAATTTAAGACGACAGAGGTCCATAAATATCTGAAGTATAAATTCATTATTTATAAGACAATTGTCTCCGTTAAGTTTTAGACAGCAAATTCCACAGTTACCATTGATGAGATAACTTTTTGCTCGTGAATTTGATAATAACTTTATACAGTGTTAAGGGGAGGAGGGATACTCAGCTTAAACTGAGAAAGATTAACTTTGAGAGAATAAGCGACTATCATTATTGTAATGGAAATATGTTCTTTATGGTATCATTGGACCACACTTTGGCCTTTCTTTTTATGCCTGAACTTGCTGTCAACTACCAGTAAGATGACTATCTTGTCTTTTGACGACAGTCTAACAACTCATGACTTCATCAACATTGATATGATAATACCTGAGCTATCTATGCCGTTAACTGACAGGTTTGTGCTTCTGCCCTGCCTGCGAATATTCTTAATCTTGATCGTGTATACACAGTTTCATTTGGAACAATTTTAGCTGCCCCATTTGCGAGTATTATTGGTCCTCCTTGGCGCCCACATTAGAGAGAAGAAAGGCCTATAGCCTAATAACTATTAAGATCCGTGGTCCCTGGGATGTGATTTTGTAATAGAATTTTCACTCCAGTCTAGCAAGTGTGTACTGGCCTACCAGCAATCGATCTGGCATTCGCTCTGTTGATATTCTCTCTCTCTCTCTCTTTATGCACTTTATTTGCATCACAGCTTTGGGGATATTTAAGGGCTGAAATTGCTTGAGCAGAAATTTTAGCTGTCTCTCATAGATTGTCAGCTCAAAAAGCGTTGAGGTTTCTCCAGAAGCCGTTGAAAATTATCTGTCGATTTTTTTGTATACTGTGATGGCAAAGAATCGTTCTGGAATTAAGCGAGTCAAGCAAATCTTTCCACATTTTGGTTTGAAATTAGAGACGATAGAAATCAAAGACAATTCTATTGATTGTCACTCGATGACTACATTCAAGTCTAGATCTTTTTATATAGTAGAATGAAACGGGAAGATTCATCTATATAGCTCTGTTTAGTATTGGACCCGTAATAGTAGCAAAGAATATATTGCGTACAATCTTACAATGATCTGAGACAAAACTATATTGGACCGAGACGTTATTGAGCAATAGAGAAAGATATAGGCCAGGATCCTCACAACTGTTGACAGTGACACTATGAAAATCCCTTTCTTATTTACACAAACTGATTGAACTCCCTTTGGCGTCCTGAGCACCTACTCACATACACCCTCTTCCTCAGATAGTAGAGAGAGAACATCATTGACTGCTTTGAGAGCTGCTCTGTCAAATGTCGTGTTAACTCTCGTCATCGGTAGACACCGAGTTGTTCCAGCTCCAAACATATTATTTCAGAGAAGAATGGTGGTCCAATATGGCTTCTAGCAATTGTTGGGGCTCTTCAAGCTCTATGTCCCATAGAATCTATGTTGTAATTAATGAGTATTTCTGAGGTTTGTTCTTAGAATCTTCTATGTCGGTGAGAAACAGCTCAGTCTCTGTTAGTCAATGTAAATTGTTCTTATTATTTATCCAATATTCTTAAACAGTTTTCACGTTTTCGTCAAATCAATCTTTGTGGAGTCATTTCATACGGCCCAGTACCGTTCTATTGTCTTTATAAGAACTTTTTTTGGGGGGGGGGGGGAGGGGGGGGGGGTTGTATGTTATAGATTTCCTTAAAGGTGGTCTTTTAATTTTCAATAGGCTTTTTTACACTCCAATCTTGGTTTATATCAAAGACAACAGATAACAAGGCTGCTCTCAGGATTTTGCTCTATTCTAAGAATCCCTTAATTTCGAGGTGCTGAAAAGCTACTCAAAGCTTATGTTGATGTATATTGTA
This sequence comes from Peronia peronii, assembly GCA_039654565.1. Lineage (NCBI taxonomy): Eukaryota > Metazoa > Mollusca > Gastropoda > Systellommatophora > Onchidiidae > Peronia > Peronia peronii. Next base: position 3,123 of record JBCEWB010165906.1, on the reverse strand, counting down.
TTGCTATAATGCCATGTATACAGCTAAATACGCATCCGATTGCTGTTCAACTGCAATTGTTCCCCGAATCACATAATACTAAAAGCACTACTTACACCCGCAGCAACAACACAACCGACATCAGCACATGAAGAAACTCAGACAGAGTGCCACTGATCAGGGTCTCGCCGTGGCTGTGCTGTCAGGCTACTCTGCGAAAGGCTCACGTCGTGAACGTCGTTGGTTCGAATTTCAGTTCCTACCATCAGCGTGTCGGACGCATTTTTTTTTCAGTGGCTCAATTATCTTCTGGCTTCTTGAGTAGGGGAGCTCGACGTCTAGCCTTCTTGGACAACGGCAAATATATTTCAGTGGTCCCGTGCAACGTTCCTCACGTTACAGAACCTAGCGGTTAAAAATCGGATGAAGAGTAGGCAGAGACGCCACTGTCTGGCCAAAATTTCCAAATTCCAAATTTCTAACATCCCCCCCACCCAAATCATCAAAATAATAGTAATAATAATAATAACCATAATAATAATAAAAGCCGAGCTAACTCACTTTCTTACCATTGAAAGGCTACATTCATAATAAAAAAATAACTATCGAAATTAATAGAATGCCATTGATTAAGCAGGCAGGTGTATGCAACAAAAAAAAAAGCAAGATGCACAGATCATCCATTCCCACTTAATTTCGTCATGTCAATATCACTGCTAGATCCAGGCCATACAAACTATTCCATTTACTAAAACAAGTATAACAACTTGGTCATATTCATTTCATCACAGATTGCTTGGAGGTGTAGACTTAGTATGGTACTTCTTTTACTCCAACAGTAAAAGAAAAAAGTAACTGATTGCACCATAACTTCTAGAACTACAACACAACCTAGGAATAAAACAGTATCAACCTGTCATCACCACTGCCACTACAGCAATGAGCACAACCATTACTTTCATCTGCACTGCACATCATAAATTATATAAAGCCGCAATACAAATATTATCCTAATACTAACAACAACAATACTTCTTCCAACATCATCTCTCAAATAAAAATAAATGACCACGACAATAACAATGATACACAACAGAACAATGATATCTATCATTTAAAAGCAGCTATTGCTATAGAACAAACATACAATGACATACTTTTGTAGTTCCTAGAGGTAGCAATAACACAATCAGCGACACTGTGCGTTGTTGATCAAATAGCGATTATTTGCATGCACTACAGGAAGTGCAGCAATGGTGCTGAAACAGGGTTTCTCGTAGAATGTAAGCTTACAACCAGGAAGTGAGGCAAACATGTGGCATTCGCAGTCTCTCGACTAGGCAAGGTAATATAAGATATCAAATGCTTTTAACATTAGAATTTGGCTTAAGTCATTTGACACATCAAGCTGGATAGGGATGGGTTAATTTTATGCTTATGCCATTAGCCGGTACTGTCAATTTCGCCTTCAGGACTCCAAAATACTATCTGGGTCCAGTTCGATGCCCAGACACTCAGCACTTCACACAAGTCAAAAAGGTCAAGCTTACCAGCAATCAAGTACATCAACACAATCACAATAAAGGCTCAGCGCTATTGTTTACATGATTTTGCCTCGTTTCCGGTAAGTGCCGGAAGTCATTGGTTTCGGTCGGAAGTACGTCAGTCTCTTTCCTAAGTAATTATTAACACTACTCACTACTGTTATTATTTGGAGAGTATCTAGGTTCAATTGGCTATGAGTGTCATTCATAGAGACGACTTTTCATCATAAATTTCCTCACCCACTGTAATAGGGTCAAGCCAAGAAGTGAGGCAAACTTCTTGGGTTGATGGAATTTCCCAAAATATTGGCCAACTCTATTCAAAATCTTGACAAAAATGAAGCTGATTATGAAAATGATAATATCACCTCAACTACGAATAACAGTTTCAACAGTTATGATTGCAATTAGTTTTTACACATGCTATGTTTAAGAATATTTAATAATTCATTGACAAGATCTCAAAAGAAAGGCGTTTTCTAGCACTCAAACGCCTAATCTGCTATCTTGTAGTATATTATATAATCTTTGGTTATATCTTTCAATAAAATTGAAAGCTAGATACTATTTTTCACGGGACGTTGTGCTTTTCCCATAACTTGTATAGATCTAAGCATAGAATGGTTTTTTAAAAAAATGTTGGGGAGTCATAATCATACACCTGCTGGCAAAATAAATAAATAAATATATAAATAAAATAAACTAAAATAAACACCACATTTAATTTTTTTATATAAGTGGAACGTTTCTACAGCCAATATTCAAGAAATTACAAATCGTATTTTGCATTGTCCTGAGTCAGTGAGTGCACACAAAGATCATTTGGTTCAAATATCTTAAATCTATTCTTCAGTGGTTACATTTGATCATGGACAAACACGTTCCTCGAAATTTCTGAGAAAAACCGACGTAGATGAAGAAATTGACTGAAGCATTGATAGTGGAAAATAAATCCCCGATGTAATTTGTTAGGAATCTGTAAAGTTTTGAAAGATGTAGGTCTCCGAGGACCTCTGGTTTAAAGTATGTGTACATATGTATGGCATGAATGGGTATGCCGATACCGAGGTACACTAAGGCCACTACAAGCAGCATTTTAACGACCTTTAGATCTACCCTGGATTTTGTGGTGGACATTTTAGCCCGTTGGGTTCTTGCTTGATATAATTTAATGCCGATTAGAACACAGCATACAATGACCACAGAAATCAGAACAGGCCCTCTTAGATTTCCAATAATCATAAAACTAATCATGAAAAATATATCGTAATGGTCGGAAAAGAACTCGGTCATCTCAACAGTAACAACTGTTGTGTTTGAACTGGAATCAAAGAACCAAGCAAGTTTGAAGGAATTAAAAAATGGAATTCCAATTCCTATCCAAAATAAGACAGCAAAAGCTATATAGACTTTGGTTTTCAGAGGCGAAAATATTCTACCAACATGAAATGGGAAGTAGACAGCTACCACTCTTTCCACAGAGATCACAGCAATGAAAGTAGAAGAAAGAAATGCGGTCGTTCTGTTGGCTATAGTGAGATAGACTCTGTCATAGGCTGCCAGAGTGTTAGCTAATGTTGGATCAATGAGAGACAGCAGT
>JBCEWB010165895.1:0-10335 GCA_039654565.1 Peronia peronii | reverse complement strand
GACAGGGGAAGGAAACCCCCCTCCCCCCCCCCCCCCCCCCCCGGCCCAAGTTACTAGAGTTTCAAAATTAATCACTGTAGATAGTGGCTTCTATTTGAATCACCACGTCGTCCGTGGACTTCCATTATATTTTATATTGTATAATATTTGTATTATCCTCCCTTGTCAAAGAAATTGTGACCATCTGCTCAACTGCCTTAGGATTTTGATGTCCACTCTTCTTCCGTAACCTTGGAGCGTTCCTCTTTTTGTTCAACATTTGGGTCTCCAGAATAGAGCAGGTTTTGGTATTCTTATACCGTTCATTATAAATTTGCTGTTTACGTCCCAGTTCCAGAACATTGTAAAAACATTGGAACCCAGGTTTACCTCGAGTTTCTCTGGGTACTCAGACCTTCCAAGTATAATGAGAAGGTTGTGAAATCCAACCTGAAGGCGCCTCTAACAGGTCCAACAATTCTTGCTGATCACTTTCAGTTTTGGACAAGCCATGGATATGCCGCTTCCATGTTGGCACGTATATATGCTGTCTAAATTAGAGATTTGGTGGAATTTGCTCATCTCTGCCACACAGAAGACAATCACAAAGACAAAGAGGAAAAATCAGGGATCACGACATAATAAACCCATGAGAGTTTATATCTTGATTAGAGGCTGGTGTCAAATGCGAGTGTAGAAGAGAGAACACTAAGATTCTAGATACAAGATGAACACACTAGAGACCATATAATATCATGGGAAACACAGGATCCGAGATATGTGAAAAACTCCGACGACCAGTGCTATAACAATGTCCTACAAGGTTCCACCTGACGAGTTTGATGTAAATATGATGTATTTTCAAATAACGTACCAGCTCAGATTGTATTTGCAGCTGCTATGACATGAAGGTTTACATTTTGCCAGTCTGTCGCGTTTGACAAGCGCAAGGGTTATGTCTCATCCAAACCCGCAGGCTATCACACATGTGTCATAATCCATCTTCGGAGGGGTGGTTTGAGCCTGTTCACCCACAAGAAGAATCACGATTAGGAAAAAAGCTATCCTCATCTGAAATTGAAAAAACAAAAAGGAAGACGAACATGCAAAACATAGCATCTTTATGCGAGATGACATTATTTTCGAATTTCCGGTATTTGTCCAGAGACTTCTTCAAAAACGAAAAATCAGGCATTCAACAGCTTTTAGCCAGTGATGTATCAGGAAGTTTTCTGGTTATTCTGAAGTTTTGATTAATGAAGGAAGGGCGTTGGTGAGCAGTGTTCACTTTGTTAAAAATACCTGTATCCACATTTATTAATCGAATTACCTTGTTCTAATGTCATTATTTCAAAATTCTTCAAATGACTTCAAAGATGCTTGTAACTGAATAGCTCTTATGGATGATAAATGAGAACAACTCACTACCCAAACAAAAGATTCGAAAAAAAAACAAGAAGAAGAAGAAGAAGAGGAAGAAGAAGAAGTAGTAGTAGTAGTAGAAGAAGAAGAAGAAGAAGAAGAAGAAGGAGAAGAAGAAGTAGTAGTAGTAGAAGAAGAAGAAGAAGAAAAAGAAGGAGAAGAAGAGGAAGAAGAAGAAGAAGGAGAAGAAGAAGGAGAAGAAGAAGAAGAAGAAAAAGTAGTAGTAGTAGTAGAAGAAGAAGAAGAAGAGCAGCAGCAACAACAACAACAACAGACAGTTTCGTTTCTGCACCGAAAATAATTATGCTGATCAATGTAATAGTTCTCTGTGCTCATCTTTTATCTACATATTATGTTTTCTTCTGCAACGCTCTACAAGCTGCTGGATGATGCTAGTCACGGAACTAGTAGCTGAATGACACTGCCATGTGTTCCAGGAATTCTAGAAAGGAATATTTGGTGTACCCTCACTGTAAATGACCTTGAGTTTGTATGCTCGAGAGTAGGACGAGAGGACAGTATATCTCTGCCGTCATTTTGAAGAATACAGTATACGCAGTTACCAATGCACTGCATATACTGTATTTTTATAAATGACAGCAAATCTGTGCTCTAAAAGGATTGATTTCATCAGAATAATAGAAAAATGCCGGATAATTTCTACAATTTCCATTTAAGATCTTTGCTAACTGCCGAGCAAATAAACAAAACAAAACTCAGGATTGAGTGCATTAAAGTGAGATCAGGAATGGTTGATTAATAAGTGAAAGCTCATTATGACATTTTTGTCTCCTTTATATGTACATATCTATTCAATGAACTTTCTCGTAACACATTATTTTCTAATTTCCGCCACACACTAGTGTCTTAGAGCATTTTGTTATGGACAATTGTTCTGAAAGAATATCAGAGAAATTATAAAAGTGAGAAATTCTCTTTGTACTTCCATATACCGCGCTATTTTGAAACTGAAAAGTTAAGCGCTAGCTTTAAGTTAAATATAACTCTATGCATGGGGTTTGTATGCAACTGAATCTGTGGTATGGTGGGAAAAATAACATCAATAATTCACTCAGATTTTATATCGCGATTGAGAGCAGGTGTCAAATGCAAATGTAGAAGAGATTACATGAAAATTCAAGATACAAGATGGGCATATCACACACCAGAGATCAGATAGTAACATGAACAGCAGGCAACCTATAACTCACGCATCAGTGAGGATCAAGACCACAAGAACTCAAAATCTCATACACACGCTGAAAACAAGAATTGATGGGCAAGCAAGAGACGAGTCCTGTGACAACTGAGACTAGAGAACGTGACACGTTTTACAGAACTGACTGTGAATTTTGTACTGTATGTATGTTTGTCTTCTCTCCCCCTCCCCACTTCCCTCCTTTAATAGAAATTGCCCATTCTGAGATTGGAAGAGATCCAAAGCCCAGGTATGATTTAATAAAATTGAGTTCTCGCCAAGCTCTCTGTCTCTGAAGCTCTGTAGCGCTCTCTCTCTCTCTCTCTCTCTCTCGCTCTCGCTCTCTCTCAATGAATGTGCACCTCAGTCAATCAATGATGGGTCGATGCGGCCTTGCATCTGAACATACCGAGGTCATGGCTTACTTTTGTTACCCTGACTGAAACCATCACAGCGCGATGATATTTCAATTCACTGGAGTCTGTCGTCAACTTCTGAACGTGCTGAAGTAGGTATCTGAATGGCCAAAATGTTATTCTCTGTGATCTCATTTACGTTGTTTTGATAACAATCCCATGTGAACAGTGGGTTGTATATGAAATGTTTTTGTTGGTGGTGATAAGCTATGCCAGCCCTGCTGCCGAGAAGGCGAACTGAAGAATGCGATCTATCGAAATGGGTAGGAATGGTTTGAGGAGCAGCTGTGGTTTACATTCTGTCTTCGGAGACTGTGTAAAAACTTTATCGATATTTCAGTTGTGATTTTCTTAAAACGTATTTTTTCTCATTTTTCCCCCAACGTTTATTTTTTTATATTTCTCAACCACCTGACTTGAAATTTCGAATATGTATTATCCATTGCTTGTATTTCAATAATATGCACCCATTTATCTTACTTGTGTTTACCATTTCGAAAGAAAACTGATGATTTGGTGGAAAATTGGAAATAAACACTTCCGTCAACAGACATAATAATTAAACAAAATTATGACAGACATATTATTATGACCTATAAAAATAAAATAAACAAAAACAAACAAACAAACAAACAAGCAAACAAACAGATGCATGTTGTCTTTTACATAGAGCTATTTTGCCAGTGAAATTTGAAATTATTATATTTATTACTCCAGAAACATGAAAATAGCTTATTTCAAGACACAAAATCGAATATGGGGGAGCTGTCATGTTAACCGGTGACAAAAAAGCTGTTTCATCTTTTCTTCTCATCTGAGCATGTTGAAGCCTTACAAAGTCCCTGGTTCAAGCACTCGAACAATCACTCTTAGAACCCGGCATACCCCACACAATGCATACTGAACTAAATTCGTTTTATTCAAGAAATTAATGTTTCAATAAATAAAAGCATGATATAAATTATGGAAGTAGGTCAGCTGTATTTGTCAAGGAGACAGCGTGGCCTAGGGACTAGATCTGCGTTTTGACTAAATGCGTCGCAAGTTCGATTTGGGAGGAGAAAAAATAGAATGTGTGTGTGTGTGTGTGTGTGTGTGTGTGTGTGTGTGTGTGTGTGTGTGTGTGTGTGTGTGTGTGTGTGTGTGTGTGGTGATTCAATGTTCCTTTGGCTTTTTTTTTTCGGTGGGGAAGCCTGATGTCTAGCCTCGAGAAATAATCGCCAAGATTATTTCGGTGACCCCGTGTGTCTGTAATAACTGATACATGTATATCCCCAGAAATGAACTAAGGTTACGGTGTAGACTACGCTTTTCAACCTCCTACGTATAGTTATCTCAGCGGTTTTTCCGCAGTGAGTAAAACGGAGAATTTTTGAATTCCACATTTCAAATCCCTCCCCTTCCTCCATCCCGCGGCAAAAAAATTCTTCTCACCAAATTGGCCAAGCTTTTCAAGCTAAGATTATCATACCTTTTGGACTGAAAAAGCACATAAGTGTAACACATACTTTTGAAACATAATAAATAGAAGTGATAAAAAAGAAAAAAATAACAACAACAACAATATTTTGTCCTCGAACGATAATTTCAGTAAGAGTTGATAAGACACAATATACATGTCACACACATCTACACACACACAGGCACAAGCATAAAGATACATGTATGTCACGGATAGTCTCAGAACAAGGAAAACTCAAGAAGAGTTGTTGCAACTTGATAAGCTTATCGTTGGCGAAAGAAATGGTTTATGTAACGCCCTCGTTCATTTTGAAAGTATAACAAATCTTCATTTCCTTCGGACTAATCTTACAGATATAGTAGCTGCGTGGGTTCATTCAGAACTATATTCAGTTCTGGTATAAGGAGATAGCGGTATAAGGCATTGATGTAATCATGGTTTCTTTTGGCTAATTTGTTCATTTTCTTGATCCATTTTTTTCTTCTCCATATTTGTCCTGCTGACGTACAGTTCCCACATAAGCAGTAATACAAAAGAATTGAATGTGAAGGGTGGTTATCCAAAACTTAATGAATGAGTCTTCAACTTTTAGAGTGACTGTGTCTAACTGGCTAATGGGAACTCAACCATATTAATTTTGATAATGCACATGGGTATAATGTGGTCTTCAAGAAGCAATAACCAAGTGATAAAAGCTTGTTTGATTAGGCATTGAATGGGACATTTTTCTCAAGTTCTGAGAAATAAAGAAAACTGATTTACTGAGTTTTGGAAACCTGATCTTCAGTTATAACACTGTGTACAATATTCTATAAAACGAATTAATCAAAGCGGCTATAGATGGTAAAGTTTGAGCCAGAAGGAAATGGTTGGCTGATAAAGATGAAAGAATTCCTGTCGGCAGTATTCAAAGTTCAGGATTTAAAAAACAACATTATACTCTTACCGAAAAAAAAATTATTTGTGGCGGACTTAATTAAATGTGCAGATTGTTTACCAAAACTCAAGAATGAAATTGACATGGTGCATGATCATCATAATCAAATCTAGCTGATAAAGTGACTGTGGAATTTGAATGTAGAGAGAACATTATTAAATTTTTCATTTCAGTTTTGAATCATACATATCGTTTTTCTTCCTTTTATGCTTGATAATGATAGAGCTTACCCGTACAGCCAGACAACTGTGAAGATAGTGTACAGTTTATGCTGATCACTCGTGTTTTGTTTAAACCCTGTCATATTATGCCGCAATGATTTATGTACCACAAACTTGCGAAAAAATGTCGAAGATTCAGCATGTTCGCCACCACGTTTTAGAGCCATTGACAATTTAAAATCGGATGAAGAGTAGGCGTAGAACGCACTGTCAGGGCAAGATGTCAAAATTTCAAATTTCTATCCTCAACATACAGCAACGTGAAGGTATAGAAGCTATAGTGGCAGTTGTTTAAGGTCTCATCTTAGTCTATTCACTGCCATCCATATACATCGTTGTCAGGAGGAACACCAGTGAGGACTGGTGAGGTATTCAGCTACCAGACAGTTCCTGAGTTTTACCTTTAAGAAATCCTGACCTTGAAAATATCAGAAAAAAATATGGTGTTATGCTAATTTTTCTGTAAGTAATAATTATATTTATTCATGATTAAGAAATTCCACTTTAGATCTAACAAATAAGAAAGAATATACAACCGACATCATAATAAACTGTATTGTATGTGATTTGGAAAATATTTCAAACACAAAGTATAAAGAGCGACACTTTGGACAGATTAGTCCTTTGACACTTTTAGAGTTAAGATGATGAATATTAGCTGTCACATAATGAACCGCTCTAGAGCACAACCAGCTTTCTTCGAAACAATCGGGATTAACAACTTCTGCCTAATTTCAAAATCATAGACCCTGTGAGGGCACACGTGTATACTCTCTGTAGATTTCTATCAACATGGATATTTCAATGCATCCTCCCGCGAATCGTGTGGACGGAGATGGATAAACCATCACAATAGTGACAGATAAACAAGATAATATTGATAATAAGACATGCAAAAATCTAGAACAAAACCAGATACCTCAGGGAGAGCAGTCATGCACAACAATAAAAGACAAGAAACAAAAAAACGCTTCAAACTATGGTTTTCTTTATTTAAGTTCATGCTGACATTCTTCGCGACACCAGACTGGCGTGTCAGGGAGACAGTACAATCTGTGGAAAGACAGGAAAAGTGAACATAATAACTAGTGCAGCATTGCACGATGCCTTGCACAGACAACAATCTGGTGATTGCCTTGGTACGTCGTTTCAAACAATAAAAAAAAAAAGTCTCTTGTAGCCTATGAGCTCAAACTGCGTGCTCTTTTATATCATAATTTTATTTGGTTTATCGTCTGTGCTGACATCATCATCATCATCATTATCATTTTACTAGAATGTGTAAAAAGACCACAAAGTCTGTCAATCGGTTACTAACATTATAATGCAAAAAAGACACAAATATAAACAAGATAAATAAATGATTTGCCTTCTTCTCCTGAACTTGGCTGCTTTTTCTCACCAAAACGAAAATGTGAAGAGAGGACAGTTTTTTGTTGTTGTTGTTGTCTGTTGTTTTTTAAATAGCCTAGCCTTCCATCAGTTATAAGGACTGTTTGCAAAAAGGATGGAACGCTTCCAAATCATTATATCACCATCATTATCATCATAATGTAAGGCATTAATAAACCATGTACACTCTACACATAAAATATAAATATTGCAGATCCTCAAACTTCCATCATTTGAAATCGCAGCTTTGCACACGAGAATGATGGTCACATATACAAGCTTATTTCGACAAGACCCATTGCCATATAAGAAAAATCATATTGGTCATTCGATACATATAAGGAAAAAAAGTTTTTTTTTTTTTTTTTTCAACAATAGACACTTCACTACTTAGCAGACAGATTGGTGTTCAAAGACAAAGATCGTGAGAATATACTATCCATTAGTATTCTTCGTTTTCTCAGCCTACTAATAATAAAATAAAAACAAAACAAAACAAAAACAAAAACAAAAACGCTCATTTTAGTGAGGCGATGTTTGGAATGGACATGGGTATGCCTTGTACTGCTAGACAATCTATCTGGACTGTCCAAGTCAAAGATTTTACGGGATTTACCCATCCCTGCTCACCGAAAATAAACACAAAGAGAAGAGGAATAATTTGAGATCAGGACATGAGAACCCACTCAGATATTGTGATTGCACGCTGGTGTCAAATAAATGAGAATTTACAAGATTCTTATCAGTTGGACACGCCACGCGGCAGAGATTAGATAATGACATAGACAATAGTAAGGTAAGCGATATGTGGGGAACTCTAATGATCAGTGCTATAATGATCTCCTAGAGTTACCACTTGACGATATTCGGTTAAATAAGGTGCGTTTCCAAACAACTTACCAGCCTTTGGTCCAGTTACAGCTGCTATGGCATGAATTTTTGCAATCCCTGGTTAGGTGGGTTTGGCCGACAAAGAAAAAGGCCACATCACACCCAGCCCAGCACGCATTCAAACATGTGTTATAGTCTCTCTTCTCAGGAACGGCTTGAGCCAACACACCCACAAACAGAATCACGGCTAGGAACAAAACTACCCTCATCTGAAAAAAAAAAACAAAAAAAACACACACACAAAAGTAGAAAATAACATCTTTGTGCGAGATGCAGTTATTTTCATATTTGTCAATAGACTTTTTAAAGATCAAAACGGTTGGCAATCAACAGCTTTTGCTCAGTGCTGTATCGGGTCATTCTGAAGTTTTGATCACTGGGAGAACGGTGTGAGTTAGCAGTGTTCACTTTGTTAGAAGTACGTGCTTCGCAACCGTTAATCGAATTACACCGTTCTTTTGTTACTTTTTAAAAATTCTTCAAAGTTCAAATGGCTTCAAAGATTTCTTTAACTCGGGAAATCTCATGGGTCATAATTGGGAAACTTACTATCTAAAAAACAAAATTCGGGAACAAAGAACAGTTTCGTGTCCTTTATCAAAATTATTTTGATCTATAATACATGTAGTTCCCCGCTCTTGTCTTTTATTTTACACGTGTTTGCTTTTTGGGATACCCTGGAAGTTGCTGGAAGGTGATCATCACGGAACTAGAAACCTGAATTCTATAGTCATTTGTCCAAGAATTCAAAAAAGTATTTGATGTATCGTCACTATAACAGAAATCCCTAGCATATCTGTTCAAGGGTAAGAAGTTCAGCTTGAGCTGATCTTCGTTTTAATTGATGTTTTTATTTGGAACAACGGCGGCGGTAACTTAAAATCTATGAAAATAAAACGGCCGTGTTAACTTCAGTACAAGCATTGCAACTGATGCTTTGATTTTTTTTTTTTTAAACGTTGTAGTTCCATGGTCGGACTTTCAATAGTATAACAAATACGGTACACGGGTATACATTTGACACATTGATTCCATCGTTCGGTTCAAGCATCTTACTTGCACTATGGCTAGTATGACTTAACAAGGAACAGAGAGAGAGAGAGAGAGAGAGAGAGAGACAGACAGACAGAGAAAGAGAGAGAGAGAGAGAGATAGGAGGGAGGCGAGGGAGTGTGTCTATGTGAGAAGAAAAATCAGCCCATCGAACATCCTCACCATGAGAATTCCTCACTTTGGTCATTAGCCGGGAACTCACTTTCAAAATAAAAATCGCGCGGCCTTGCGACTTAGTATTTCACCATTTTAACTTGACGAACCGAGCATTGAATTCTACTGCAGTTAGATACCAAAATTTAAGCATATTTTTATAACGCTCATAAATCAAAATTTGTATTTGATCGTTACTGTCGATCACTTCATTAGCTGACATTTTAGAAAGACATAGTAGGGGTCGAACTTTGACACCAACGGGAGAATCGTGTGATGAAAAGGGATGAAAAAAAAAACTGTTACTAGTATCCATACGGTGTGAAAAGGAATAGGGGATTGTCGCGGAAAATGCGTCCGGCGTCACCAAGTCCAAGTCCAGCCCAACGCTCGTGTTGAACTACAGATGTAGCTATCTTTTTGCCTGTCCCCCAATGACATCAGCTTTAACGTGGTCGATTGTATCTGTATTCTAGAAGGATTATTTTAATCAGTATTACGAAACCAGTGTCTTGTAATTCCGGTAATTCCCACCTCAGATCTTTGCAAGCTGCCGGAAAAAGATATATATAAAAAAGAGTGCATCAGACTGTCTCCATAAGTCACTGATTAATACGCAAAAGTTTGTAATAAGTAATATTACTTTTTTTTTAAATGCCTAGACTTTGACAGATTTGCCTGCTTTTCATTTTTTTTCAAACTTTCCTATAGATTCTTCTTAAGCCTGTTGATTCCTTGAGGAACATATGGCCACGACAAAACTTTTCCAGCGCACGCGATTCTGGCAGGTCCTCCGCAGCTCAGCCCATGTCATTCCTGTGGCCCTCGCTTCAGCGTCGATACGACCTGTGCTAGGTCTGTTTCGGTCGGCCCACTTTCCGCTTTCCTCGTGGATTCCAGTCTAGGGTTTGCCCGGTGACGTTGGATACAGGCTTTCGTAGTGTTTGGCAGATCCAACCTCATTTCCGTTTCCTTATCTCAGTTTCAGTTGGGGCTTGTCTCACTCTGTCCCTCAGTTGTTCGTTGGAGACGACTTCTGGCCACCTGATGTTGAAGATGTTTCTAAGACATTTTGTTGGTCTGTTCTATCAACGGTATTTTATTTTCATAGTCTGATCATGTGCTAGTTTCTTAGAACTTTTTTTTTGGGGGGGGGGGGGGGGGTCAGTAGTTTTTTTGAAAGCGTGTTCTTTTCCCTCTGGGACAGCCCT
>JBCEWB010165874.1:0-10336 GCA_039654565.1 Peronia peronii | reverse complement strand
GATAGATAGATAGATAGATAGATAGATAGATAGATAGATAGATAGATAGATAGATAGATAGATAGATAGATAGACCGTGACATTAACTTGTTTGTTTCTGAATGACTCACAGAAACCGCATCATTTAACAAACAACATTTGCCTACAACAACAAAATCTCACAAGGGTATTCAGTGTGACCTGTGAATAAACTATTGAGATAATTCCTCTTCAATTCAACGGGCCTTTCCTGTGCCATTCGTCTGTTCATTATAGACTTACCCATATCCCAACATTAGAAACAAGCAGTTCGTGGACGGCAAAGCGGAAATCTAAGCGTGGATACAGTTTATTGTGGGACATCCTGTATTTAAGAGGCACTTTATATATATAAAAAAAATAGGTGTTAAAGCTGGATTGCCTAGTTAAATATTAGCCATTTCCCACAGGAGCTGTTAGATATCTCTTTAAACTACACAACGTATAGGAAGAGAGGGATTGAAAAAAAAATGTTCTGATTTGAAGGATTGGTGATGACTAAAATCACAAGTGAATCAGACAGCCTTGTCATATTCGAATGACGAGATAATCTCTGTCTTTCTTTTGGTCATACTATTAACTTGTCTGGTAAAATCGGTGTGTTCGACACAAAGAACAGTGTACTACTTTCCTTTAAGTTACAAGGCTTTAATTACCTTCCATCAATCTTTTGAGAAACTGAGGATTCAATTTTTCACGCTCATAACGTCTGTTCGTTTGTCCTTTGCTATTTTAATTAACTTCATAGTTAATAACACATTGTACTCAGCTTCTTTAACACACTATAGGGGTAACTTTTAGAAGTGAATGTAGATCATAAACATGCCGTGCAAGGGTTAGCAATCTCAAGTGTCTAGGAAACAGAAATCATAGCCGGAGAAAGAGGCGTGTACTGTTTTTAATGCCTGAAGATGTTGGCCTCTAACCCTCGAAATGTCGACTTGAAAAGTCACTGTATTAGAATTTCTATGACGATCCGTAATTGCATTCATATTGAAGAAACAACAAAGGATACATTAAAGAAGTTTAATTTGAACACCATAATTATATTATTATAATACACCGTGTGTGGACAGGATTCCAGTGTACGGTACAGTGAGCAAATCTTTGATCACATCGGTCCTTCACACTTCTAGGGTTAAACAAGCTAGCAAGCAGGCTACCAATAGTTCAGTGTTAGAAATGCGTTTAGAAGCAAGTAATTTCTTAGCTGTTTCATTTTCTAGTAAAGACAGTGTCACCAACTGTTTAGAGTCAGTATATCGAATGGACAATCTGGTCCATCAGAAAATGGGGCAAAGTTTTGATCAGCAATTATGCACCAGAAAGGCGTAGGCTCGAAACATGAGATGAAAGACAACTTGAGGCGCCATTCTATCAATATTTAATTTTTCAGGTTTTTGATTACATAGTTTCTTTAAATGCAAACTGAATTTCCATTTTCAGTCTTGTTTTGTTTTGTTTTTTGTTTTTCATATCTTAAAGTGAGCTTCTCGTATTATAAATGCTATGCTGAAGACCGCCAGGTATTGGTTCGGTTTTTAAAAATAGATATCATTTCTTTCTCTTTCTTTCTTTCTTTCTTTCTTTTCTTTCTCTCTTTTCTTTTTTTCTTTCTTTCTTGTCTTCTGTCTTCTCTCTCTCTTTCTTTTTCTTTCTTTATCCCCTTTTTCTTGTTCATTTTTTTGTACTTTCTTTCCCTCTTTCCTCCTAGCACACCTGAAGTGAAGAGTGAATTACATCAGGCATACTTGTACAATTCTACCTTTGTTTATATGTTACCCCTCTGAATATCACTTTAGGCAAGAAAACACAATATTGCCCAAAGGAATACAAATTCCGTTCACCTTTGTTACGGTACTGTTAAATATTGAAGCCCAGAAGGCTGTTCTCATATATGCCAAACCTGGTGTTCATGGGAAAGCCCCGAGGTTCAATAATAGTGTGCCAAGACTTATGAGTGAGAAACAACGTGAAGGCCTGAATAGTGAATATCAATGCCAAATATTATATAAATGTTCTCCACTTTTGTCTGGTGGCTCATGTTACTTCCATTTGTCCTCTTGCACATCTAAATATACTGGTTCCCATTCTGGAGTACATGGAATGCAGCTCCAGCTTTCAAAATTAAAAGTGTTCTCTTTAAGTGTTTACTTCACAGCAATAGCGGAAAACTAATTACCAGACACACATACTTACAACCATACCGACAAAAACTGACAGACAAACCTGCAGACAGACAGACAGGCAGAGAATCAGACAGACCATTCAATAGACTGACTGATAGAAAGAAATGCTAAGCGAAAGAAAAAGAGGGTGGAACAACAAAGTGACAAACAGACAGACAGAACACTGATCAACCTACAGACAGACACAGAGACAGACAGACGTACAGATACACAAACACAAATAAAGGTTGGTGAATATACTATACAAACGTTAACCCCAGCAATGCAAGATCAAAGCATATTATGAACATTTGAAAGTGTTTTCAAAAACATGTTCAGAAATCTCCATCACTCTGAATTATGGATATATCAGTTTTTTTTTCTTTCTGTAATACTGACAATCCAACTTACATCGTCTAAAATCAAGATCCAAATTACAGTACAGGCCTGTATTGACCCAAAGTTATGTTGAACTAGAGAAAATATTATACCATCTGTCTCTGTGTCATCTCTTTCCAGGTTGACGTGAAATGACTCACCATCTCTCTCTCTCTGTCTTCCACTCCTCTGGTGCATTCCTCCAAAGATAGATTCGTTCAGTCCTTGATGTCATCCATCCACATTCTTCGCTGTCTTCCTCTCGCTCGTTTTCCCTGGATCTTCCCTTCCAGTATATCCTTACAGATGGTGTTGTGTCGTTTGACGTGACCAAAATATCGTAATTTACTTTTTTTAGATTGTTGTCAGTAGCGCAGGTTTGATTTTTCGCAATTGTACAAACAGCCTTGTTGGTCTTTCTTTCTGTCCAAATAATCCCTCCCATTATACCACAGGATCACTTTAATTACCTGACTGTTGTTCTTTGGAATCTTTCGCTTCTTCCTCAAATAAAAGTTATAGATTTCTGTAACTTCCAGCAGCCTTCTTGTATGTCTCATTAACGTCAGTTTAGACTGTAAAGGTTTAAAAGGGAGGGGGGGGGGGTTATCTTGATGTTAAAACAAGGACTTCGGTTGAGGTCAGTCTAATTCAGGACAATAGCCATTTCCTCTAAAACTCGTACAAGTTTTGTCACCAGATTAGTTCTTATAGACGGATCAAACGTTTTTCTACTAGCGGACAGAGCCATCCTTATTGACAACTCAACTATCAAAGAGAAAGTATAATATATTCAGTCCGAAAACTACAGCAAGTAAAACAGCAGAACCTAAACTCCGAAGCAAGAAACAAACCAATCCTTAAGAATGTTAAGAATTAAAAAAAAAATATCACAAAACGATTCTTCAAACTAAAATGAAAAATGATCTTTAAGTTACTTGGAGCTAAGCCTATTTCATACGTATATTTAGAACGCTTAAATAAGCCTACTAAATGGAAAGGAATATGACTTACGCGTACACGAAGAACCACTTTCCTTTAAAATGTATGCAGCCTTTCAATAGTAAAAAAATAGGATTATCTCTTTGAATGAGAACAATTTTTGTGCCTTGAAATTTGGAATTTGGAAATTTTGCCCAAATAATGGCGTCTCCGCCTACTCGTCATTTGATTTTTAATGGCTGCGGGTTCTTGGACTTGCGTAAGATACACCCGGCACCTCCGATTCGCCGTTGTCAGAGAACGCTATTACTAGGGCTTCCCTACGCAAGAAGCCAATTAACCGTTGAATCAATGAAAAAACAAACAAACAAACAAATAAAATCGCAGACAGTCTCTAATCTTTCCCATCTCCTGGTAAGATTCGGCCATCTTGACCGAGAGGCATACGCCTTTAACCCTTACTGCTGTTGCGAGTCCCTTCAGAGCCAAATCCCAGAACATGAGTAAATATACTGTTAGTATCATTTTGTGCACAACTGTAGGTATAAAACGCAGAGACATAATTGTATTTTGTGAACATACATGATTGTTAGTGAAATATGCACGTAAAATTCCACGAAAACAACAATACCAACATCAAGATCACCGCCATCACCACCACTACCACCACCACTACCACCTCCACTACCACCACCACTACCATCACCAGCAGCAACAACAACAAAATAAAATGAAAAACGAAAACAAACACAACAACAAATATCATGACCAAGCCTATTTGTTTGTACTCTTTGTTAAGCTCTTCCTCGTTCCGATCAGTGGATCATGATATTTTGCGATTCATCACAACGATAGTTCTATACCTATCCAGTATAAATGATTCAATGTTCCGAGCCTCTGTAGTTTAACAGTTGAAAAAGGAGTTGATCAGCACCAATTGTGCGATTTGCCTGACAGGAACTAGATCTATCTAGAAGTCATTAAGTATTTAGAGATGAAGATATCATGTTAAGCCTCAGAGAGTAGCTAACCTGCTTCCATTTCTTGCTAACTGCAATAAAGTTCACGAAAAGTAAGTCATTGCTTAACTCTTGACGTGTCAAAAGTGTAGTGACTTGTACAGAATTTTGAACAAAAACAAAGCAAAGCAAAACAAAAAAACAACAACAACAACAACAACAACAAGAAAACAAAAACAAGAACAATAACAACAACAATAACAACTGCTCTGTTCCAAGAAAACTCGAAGTTTCAGTGTCAGTCCGAATATTTTGAATTTTGACAGTGTGCATAGTGTTTTAAGTCTTATCTCCAGACAAGAGAACAAACACAATGCTTAAAAAAAACTGTCTCGTGGGCTTTGCATTCTTAGTTTGTTCAAGCAGATTGGCATAGCATATTTCTCCTCAGTATTTCTTTCTTTCTTTTCTCTTCGGCTAGCCTCACAACATTTTAGATGTTTGCAAGAACATGGCTGTTAACAAGTGTTCACACCGTATAAAGAAATGACAGAGAGGGTTGGATTAGGATAGTGTAGGCAAAAAGAAGAAAATAGGAGAGACAGATAGAGATAGAGAGATAGGAAAGACAAAAAAAGAGAGACTGGAATAGCAAGAGACGAGAGGAAGAAACCGAAGAGAAAGAGAGGAAAAATGATAACTGATGGAGCAAGAAAAGACAGGGAGAAATATTCCAGTGTGAAAATTAATGCTATTACAATAGCAAAGACACTATGATTTCATTCGTGATTCATACTTTTAAAGCTTTTTTTTTTTCTACATAACAAGATCCGATCTACCTACTAACTTGAAACCTTAAAAAAAATCTACTGTAGAATGTATATTGTTGGTGAGAGCCTGTGTTTCTACTTTGTTATATATCATATTCACAGAAAGATAAACTTGTACACAGGCTTTGCTCCTCGTAGAAGCAGGGCTTTTTCGCAGTATCATGGCAAAAACCTTATTTGAATTGCAATGCGTTGATTGTCTCATTAAGGTGTTAATGCTCCAAAATAAAAATTAATTAATTTTTTTAGACTCCTAATGGTTTGAAACAGACCTATTATAACTGTTCAACATCATTAATAAGGATATTAACAAATCTGTCAAGTTAGAGCGAGAAAGAATTGAAAAAAAGATTGAACTGCTTTGTCTTGTGTTCAATTTGCCTTGTTATAGGAGGAAAAAGAATCCAAGGTCGGGTACAAATATTTGTTGAGTAATTATCTTGCAATAGCCATCAGATGAAGGATGAAGATAAGGCGTGAAAAGCTGAGGGCTATCAATCTAACTGAATTAAGTTCAGCCACAATAAAAAGTCAACACTATCACAATCATATCTGCAAGAACAGGACTGTTAACTAGTCTTAAGGAAATAATAAAAAAAAATAAAATGTGATAATAAGGGAGACAAAAATATAGAAGAGAGACAGAAACAGATTGAGAGAAAAAAGTGGAAAACAGAAGAAAGAATGGAAGAGATCAAGAAACGGAAATAGATGAGAAACAAATAGAAAAGAAAATAAGAAGAGAGGGAGGAAAGCATTAAAAAAAAAAATAAAGAGATGACACAGAGAAAAAAAGGAACAGGGGCAAGAAGGCGGGGGGGGGGGGGGCAATGAGACAGGAGAAAGAAAGACGGGAAGATAGTAGAGAAAACGAATTAAGAAACAGAGAGAGAGAGAGAGAAGTGAGAGAGTGAGTGAGAGAAAGAAAGAAACGATAAAGAGAAAGAGAACGATATGAAGAGATAAGGGAAGAGACCAAAGAAGAAAAAGGAGAAAAGAGAGAGAGAGAGATATGAAGGAGAGACCGGTTCATTGATGAGTACTTACATTCTTGATAAGGCGATTGTCCCCAGGCCGAACTGAGCAGGAGAATTGTGACAACAGCCAAATAAAATGGTCTGTTCGAGATAGTGGACATGTTGATCTCAGGTGTAGTTACAGCTCACATCATAGACCAAACCTCAGGAATACTTAATGGTATTTCTTGTCCTTCTTCGCGTCCGTTACCTCTTTGGTAACGTAGTACTGTTCCAATGATCCAGAACTTTATCCCTTAGGCACTGGAACCAAAACAAAACATTTGTCTTAAAGTGTCATCAAAACATTCCCGTGACGTAACCGAAGTAAACACGGGATCCAAAATGGCCTTGGTGTAATTTTAGACATTCTCTGAATCAAATAGATCAATAGCTGCGTACTTGATGAGATCGAACATAAAGAACCAGAAAACTTGACCTTGAGAATGCTGTCTTTATGTAACTATGTATGTAGTCAAGAAAACAAACATTTAGAACGCCATCTGCATGGAGTTCTTGTTTAGAAAGGAAGGTATACAAGTAAATGAGGCGTGTTTTCTTAGGTTCACGAACTCGGCTGTTGACAGTACAGAAATACGAATTCAACAGTTCCCATTGGTGGGTAAAGAATTTGAATCAACCAGTTGCTTGTCCATGTCCCCTCTTTCTTTCACTAGCTCATTCATGTTGCTACCAGTAAAATGAGAGCAATAGTATTGACATGCACATGGCATAAGTTTTAGCCCTCTGTTTAGCGAAGACTGCCCCAAACCTATACCTGCAGGTTTTCATTTTTTTTTTTTTATAATGAATCCTTGAGTAAATTGTAAGATATTTCAGGATTTTAGCTCCATTATGATAAAGAAAAAACGCCTTTTTATCAACTTACGTTTAAAAAAAAATCTCTACAAAAACCGTTTCCAGAACTAACTGTGATCTAAGGAAAGAAAATAAGATTTAATTCAAAATACTCGCTATTTTCTTTGTCGTTACAAAACACCATTTAATCACCCACTGGAAAGCTGCTAATATCACGACGTTCAAGGCCTTTTCTACTGAATATAGAGCGGACTTCCCTGCTTCAGAAGGAGTCTCAGGAAGGTTCATATAATTACATGAAGTGCTCTCAAAACAGAACAAAAATTGTCCAGTGGACTAGTGGTTCCATCAAACAGAAGGATCTAAGTGTAAGAGCTTTGTACAAAACAATTAAATTGGAGAATCTCAAGATGATTCTGTTCTATTTCTGTTGCTTTTTCTCAAGAATTGTATCAGTAGTTCAACTGAAATCAATTTCTGCCTTACTTTAACCTAGAATTGTCAAAAAGACTGAACTGCTCAAATACTCAGTCACCATTCTTTATGGTTGATTGACCGTCCATTTGGTATACAGATCAGCTAGTAGGCACGAGTCTTATTCGGGAACACTCTACACCCCACTTTATTATACATAATAATGAACTGAAATATTCCAACGGGGCGTTTGTTGCGTTCGTGAGCGTTACAGGAATGTATATCTGAAATCAGCGATACACTTATCCAGCTGTAGCAATGTTTCTTGAACCTGCTTTGTTCTGGTGCTATTTAGGAGTTTTTTTAAAAATTTTGTTTTAATTTATATGAATGTCAGTGTGAATGTCCTCTGCATATAAAACTGCCACATCAACTATGAATGGGATTTCTTTTAGAGAACAAAGTTTATCTTTTCTTATCTTTTCTTCTCTCCTCTTATTTTATCTTATTTTTTTTCTATTGCCGTATAGCGATAAACTATTGTATCTTGATCGAAAACATATATCATCATAGAATCAACAACACTCCACGAATTTTTATTGATACTCTTAAGGTTGAATATAGGAACATTGGGTTTGTAGGTTCAGACTCAGACACAGAAATCCAGTGTTGTCATTGTAATAGGTTCTCGTAAGCCTAGACTTGTAATCCTTAAACGATTTTTATAATCACCAGCTTCAAAACTGCTCTGCTTTTAAGACGTTGAGTCGAGGAAACTGATATGGTGTCCTGTTTACATAAAACAGAAAGTGCCATATCCTTGCATACAATGACAGGCCAGCATGGGCTGCTTGTTAAAACATACTATTCATACCTCTGTCTCTCTATTTGTTAATCAATACCTTCCCTTCTCAGTTTTTACATTTCTTCACCAGGTCTTTGCAAACCAACTGTTAGATCTATAATTTAGATAACTCCACATTCAGGTTAGGTCCATTAAATAATGATCATATTAAATAGAAAAAAAGACTCATTTTACACTTTTGAAAATATAGAGTGCATACTGGTACCTCTAAAGAGAAGAAAATGTCTATTTTACGTATCATCTTTGTCCCTGGCTGAGACAATTAAACAAATCATAAAACCGATCAATTTCTTCACTCAAAGACACATTACAACGATAGACAATGTGAATGTCTTCAATATGGATCTAATATGATGTACTTACTGACAAGCTTATGCGAAATAACTGCAGAAAAGAAAGGAATGTAATAACGTGATAAACTTTCATTTTTATTGTTTTAACGAGGTCCGGTGTCACGTAATAAGCACTGAACAAAAATGAACACAACAGTAAATGCGGCTAACTATTTTATAAAAAGATATTTAAAAATCACCTTGCAAAACTGCAAAGACTGAAGATCTCAAACTTCAGGAGCCTCCTGTTCAGAGATTCGAAAGTCTGTAGCGAAAATTGCAGAGCAACTGTTGCGCACGTTTTTGACCGTGTTCTTCTAGATTTGTTTAATTGTATCCCTAAGCCAAAGAAACCTGATCGCTACGCAGTTCTGGATGCTGTCAGACCACGTGATCAGTGGGACTGTCACAAGATGGCGCAGTGTCAACAGTTGGGCAATATTTGCAGAGGCAGCTGGGTATAGAAGAACAGCCTGCCTCCTTTTGTGCAGCATTCGAAATTCTTACTTTGTTAAACCAATAAAAACGAGGGTTTCTTTTCAGTGAGTCAATTTGCCAAGTGACATAGCATAGGCAGTTTTGGCCTCTGGCAAAACTAAAAACTCTTTGGAGGTGCGCCATGTAAGTGGCAAACTCGTAATAAAATGTAGAAATGTCTTATGCAAAAGCCAGCTAGAGTTTTTTCTTTCATATTGGCCTTGTTTGATTTCAGTGAAAAAAAAAAAGCCACGGTATATTCAAGCTCGTGTAAATTGATTATTTATAACATCACTGTGACAAGGACAAATAACCAAATTCTCCGATATGTTGATAAGTTAGAGGTCCTAGTGAAAGAGTTGATGATATCGTACCAGCTGATATCAAAGTCAGAACCTTGGTGTCTGTATTTGTGTTTGCCTATAGATTTTCATTCAAATGGAATGAATTTCACAGCCCAAATACTCTGGTGTAAAACGAGATGATGTCATTTAAAGCACTTTGCAAAAATTCCTTTGAAATGCGATTTCATCTATTTGAGACAAAGTTACATTAGCGGTAAAGCTGGGGGAGTGAACTAGATAAAGTGAGGGAAAAAAGAAAGAAAAGAAACTGAAAAGGGATAAAGGCGAAGAGCACCATAAAGAGAGACGGAATAAAGAAAGAGCGTCAGAGAGAGAGAGAGAGAGAGAGAGAGAGCAAGCAACAGAGAGACGTAGGTACAATAAACAGTCAGATACAGAGAGAGGGAAATAATAGAGAGGGGTGAGAGGGAGAGGGGTGGGTGATTTGAAGAGTGGGGAGGGGGGGGGGGGTGGGGGAGTGTGGAAGGAAGAGTAAACGAATGTGATCCGTAGAAATATAATAATAACAATAATAAACACATTAACCCACATTTTTTTTTCCTGGGCAGACAGAATATGTCTCGATGCTTAATTATCCAAATCAATCTATTTTCTTTAAAAGGAATGGGCCCTCCAACTGACTCAATGTAGATTGTCTCATTTTCTCAAACTATAAATTACAAGGTCGATTTAGATTGTGAGGGAGGGGGGGGGGGGGGGGGGGGGGGGGGGGGGGGGGGGGGGGGGGGGGGGGGGGGGGGGGGGGGGGGGGGG
>JBCEWB010165852.1:0-10336 GCA_039654565.1 Peronia peronii | reverse complement strand
TCTTCCTTTCTCTCGGCCAACTTTGTGCGCTCCCTCTCCTCTCCTCCCCCCCCCCCCTTCCCCCCACCCCCTCATTCCGTCGATCTGTGTTTCCTTCACTCTCACTGTGCACATAGTTGTACCGTGACCCCCATATGCAACTGATCAAACAGACTGTCCATGCTCTAGAGGAAAAATCTAGAACACACACACACCAGAAATGAGAGAGACAGAGAGAGAGAGAGAGAAGCGGCCCGTGCAGGATGAACAAACATTTATTTTGATTGGCATCGCGTGACATCTCTTTCACGACCTCCACACAGACTTTGACATGTTGAGACACACACATTCACCATATCATGCACAGATACATGCATAATGATTTCGACAAAACAAATGAACCTTCCAAAACTATAAACTTTCAGTTTCATCTGCCCTTCAATCCCTCCATATTCTGTAAGCCCCATGCACTGCCCACAGGCCGCGACTGCCTACACAGTTGGTTATATAATACTGACGCATGTAGATTACGTGTACAGAAACTATGAAGAGTTTAATTTACAAAAGTAAACCAAGGGGACCTGAAGCCAGAATCTTGTCCTCTTCTATCACTAGTTTATCACTTAAGGGAGAGGAAAATGTCGACATATATTCATATGGAGAGAGAGAGAGAGAGAGAAAAATAAGGCGAGACCTGGCTCCAACAAGGCCCGAGGAGAAAGGTTAACCCCTCTGTTATCAAAGTTTCCCGTTCAATTGGGCAAGAGAAACCCACAAAGCCATTCAATATGGCTTATCAGCATTGGGCTGGGCGGTCTCTAAGTCGCCTGCCTTTGGACGTTTCTTCAAGAGGTTATCACTCTGGGTTCTACATGTGTACTCCTGTCCAGGTCTGCTAAAGACCCCTGTTATGTTAACATCAAGCCCTTAATCTTTATTTGCTTTGGCACCGCTGATAAAATTTGCATCTCGTTAACTTCCTAATGTCCATTATTGTGATAAATATGGATATCTCCCAACAAAAGAAAGACAGTTTAAAGTCTACGGTGACATGAAAATTCGATACTTCAAAAACAGAAGTCAGACAGTTCTTAATGTGAAAAGGTCTACCTGCAATACTATATTTGCCCTGACAATGTTAACATCAAGCCCTTAATTTCTATTTGCTTTCAGACAGCTGATAAAAATTGCCTTTCGTTAACTTCATAGTCTCTACCATTGTGACAAATATGGCTATCTTCTAACACAAAGAAAGACACGTAAAGTCTACGATGACATGAAAATCGATACCTCAAACACAGACGTCAGTCAATTTTAAATGTGAAAGTCAAGCCCTACTACTCTATCTGCTTTGACAACATCAATAACAGTTACCCTTTGGTGACCATTGTAAGCTGCTCTCAAAATGATCTCTGATCACACACCCACAAAAATAAAAAAAAATGACCAAGAAATCTCGAATAACATGAGAATTAAAGTCTCAAAAGTGATTATAATATATTGTAGCACTCAAAGTTAAAGTCAAAACTGAACCTTTGTTCAGCAACACTGACAAAAAAATTGCCCTTTCTTGGCCTAATAAGCTTAACCGTGTATGACAAATGTGACATGTTGTCATTTAAAAAGCGAAACATGAAATTTATAATGAAATGCACATGAATTATTCCCCACCCCCACCCCGAATCGATTTTATGCAATATTCAACGTTAATGCTAAGCATAAATCCTATGATTATTTCCTCAGGCAAATTGACAAAAATTGCCTTTCGCTAACCTCATATGCTTAACCCCGTACGACAAATGGGATACATTGCCCTACAGAGAACGGCTCGTGAAATCTAAGATGAAAATCCATGACTTTTTTAAAATCTGTAAAACCGATTTTCTTTCATTCAACCATGCATTCATCCAACCATTTATTCATTCATTTTCTCTCTCTCTTTGCCCCTCCCCTTCCCTCACCCCCCCCCCCCCCTCGGCAAACATGACCAAAAAAAATGATTTCATCTGCCATGCTAACCCTCGACTATAGGATTTGTTAGATACATTATTACATAAACAACGGTTCCAGAAATTCGTGAAATAAAGAGAAAAATAAAAGGAAAGAAAGAAAGAAAGAAAGAAAGAAAGAAAGAAAAGAACGAAAAAAGAAAAAAGAACGACGCAAACAAAAAAAAAAAAGAAAGAAACAATAAAGAAAGTAACAAGAAAGAAAGAAAAAACAAAGCAAGAAGGAAAGGGGAAAAAAACTCCAAAATACATTACATGTATGGCATTACACAAGTACTGGAGAGAAAAAACATTGCCGTGTGAAAAATTCTTTTTTTTTTTTTTAATTTAGGCGTCTGAGGCAATACTTATAAAATATTTATATTGCTACAAAGTTTCAAGTTCAACAAGTTTTTTTTTTTTTTTTTTGTCTTACCATTCGATGTGATACATGCATCATGCAGATGCTTGGAAATAATCACCACTGTGGAGTTTCAAGTTACAGATAAAAAAAATACGAGTATTACCAGTTACTTGAGATAAATCTGCATAGTTTCATCTCAGCCTACGCACCCGATAGCCTCTTAATGTTAGATTGTCAATAAACACACGTGGAGCATCGGCTTGGGGGGTTAATCTGCAAGAGGCAAGGTCTGAATATTTACTGTAAATCTATACAGTCGGGATCATCGGCACTGGAGTGCACTACATGCAGCAGACTCATAAAAAACTAAACAGCTAAGGGACTGACTGACTGACTGACTGACAGGCTGGCTGGCTGACTGACTGACTGATTGACTGACTGATTGACTGACTGATTAACTAACTAACTAACTAACTAAATAGATAAATAAATAAACTCTCCTACAGTACGGAAAAACTGGTGACTGAAAACCTATCATTGGCAGCGATATTAAAGTTCTATGGATAAATAAATTGCGGTTCTTGAAAATCTATTGGCGTGGAAAAAAAAATAAAAAATGAAGCAGATGGCACGCCACAATTATTGGCCATGTTGTCCGAAAGCAAAGTCCGGGATACCTCATCGAAATTGGAATGTTTTGGAGAGGAGTTAGAAAACAACCTTAGTGAATCCAACACTGTTGGTGCCTTCAGAATCTGATCAGATCGTATCTTT
Organism: Peronia peronii; assembly: GCA_039654565.1. Lineage (NCBI taxonomy): Eukaryota > Metazoa > Mollusca > Gastropoda > Systellommatophora > Onchidiidae > Peronia > Peronia peronii. The sequence goes on along the minus strand of JBCEWB010165852.1, from coordinate 7,231 downwards.
TAAAAAAGGAGGCTAAACCAGAGAAGGGCATCTGGCATGCATTTACTGAGATCAATCTTGCGAGGCGCAAAATAGCCATAATCGTACTGGAACGCCATCAAGTTCTTACACAAACAAACAGCATATAAACTGCCTGAAATTGTAGAGCCCGATGGGCCAGGTTTCGATAGATCATAATGAAATCTTCAATGAGAAGGTAAAAGGCATTCATTTCTGTCTTCCATTAAAAGCCCACAATACGGTTTCCGAGTTCGAGCTATAACGGGTCCTGACATTGTGTTCCTGGAAAAAAACAATATTATTTACACACATTTCCTACTTGACCCAAATCAAAACGGGTACTCGACTCTAGACAGAGAATGTTATTGTTAGACTGATAAGGATTTGAGCGTCTAATAATCGTGTATACGTCCCAGCATGCTGAGGAACGTATATTCTGGGTGTCTCCTTTGGTCTGTTAGGGTGATAGATAGACTGCAAACCACTTTGTGCCTGTGCTGTACGAGAAAAAGCGATATATAACACTCTGAATTATTAAGACCAGTGTACTTCAAACATATACTATCTATCAGTCCTTCAACGCTTTTCGATCCATTAAAAAAAAAAAAAAAAACGGATGACGGACATGAACGCTTTACAGCCCAGGGTACCATATCTGATACCATATCGGAATGCCTTCAATAGCACAATAACTTATGAGAACACGATTTGTGATGTCATCTTATCTAACTAGTACTTTCGTTGAACTATCGGCATTCCTAAGTTCAATGCATTGAAAAACACTGTGGGCCCTCCGATTCGTAAGTCTTAAAGAACCCTTCACAAACACCTTTAGAGGGTTATCCTCTTTCTCCTTTTTCTTTTTTCTTCTCTTCAGATAAAGGAGTAGTGATTGCCTTTAAAAAAGGCATTAGACGATTTACTATCTGCCCCAGTCGGTTTTTTTTTTTTCTCCATGCACGTGTTTATAACCTATCACCTTCAAGGCAGGAAAAAAACACACACACACATTCCCGCTCACTTTCGGGATGAATATTATTTACCTCGCCCTCTTGATGTGTTTGGAGTAAATTTCTAGCTAAGAATCCACCGTAAGTGGAGGAGGGGGGGGGGGGGGGCAGGTTCTCAGCCGCTTACACATTCCTCTCCTTCATTAACAGGCGGGTTTTTTCCGAAACAAAAAAAGAAAGAAAAACAAAAACAAGAGAAAACCAAAGCAAAACAAAAGAAAACCAACGGAAAATAAAACAAAAGCAAAGAACAAGACGATGGTGTGAGTTTGTTTAGTACGATCGTCTCCTATACACAAGTTTCGATGACTAACAATAATTTATCGTGGAATTTGGTCCTGTTTGATCTCCCGTTAAACATCTTCGTCATATTATGGTGGGGCAAAAATGTATGAAAAGAAGGCAAGATCACAAACAAACCAAAGGTAGATGGGGGGGGAAAAAAAGAAAGAATAAACAGGGGGGAAAATGAATGAAAAAAATCAAACAAGAAAGAGAAAGAAACAAAGAAACACAGAGAAAAAAGAAAGAAAGAAAGAAAGAATCCCTTTCATATTATCTTAATTCTCTCCAAGTCCAAGATTTTTTTCCCTTTTTCACAAAAGAACCGCAGAGGAAAATAAAACAATTATAAGTACATGCAGTGATACAAACAGCCCATGATCTTGTGTGAATATTTTTTTCTAAAGGCTAATCTCTTTCTTACCCCCTCCCCCCCACCACCAACACCACCACTATTGTGTACTTTCAGACAGGCCCGAAGATGAACTCCGTATGGAAGGAGACTGAGTGGGTCTTCCAAGCCATGGATGAAACATATGCTGCAAATAGTAACTACACAAAAAGACGTGTAATATGAAGAAGGATGGCTAACCACGGAATGAAATATCAAAAGTGTTTCAAGATAAAAGGGGAGCGGACGTCTCTTTGACAAAGGCTGCAGTCCATTTTCATCATGAGCTATAGATTCCAGCGACACTATAATATCTAGCATCGGCTCTGCATGAATTATAAACAGGTGGAAGTTTATGGTGAGAAGAGAGAACAGATGGATTTTATCACACACTAAATTCTTGGGTTAGGCAAATGTCATAAAAAAGAGGATATTAATCTCTGCTCTTAAATAAGCCTTGACGTGCATTATGCGCACAAGGCCCCTCTTCCACTGGTCTTCAAATCGCTTTAGAAACACACATTTCGTCATCAGATCTTTAAAAGATATAAATGATAAGATGTGTGATTTCTCTTAAAAGTTTGTGATGGTATTGGAGGCGGGGGGGGACAACTATCATCAAAACAGGTCAAGTGCATTTCTGTCACAGCAGCTATCCACTTCTGGCTTGCAAACCCTGGACTTTTTTTAGATCTTTTTACAGCCATATATTATGGGTCTGACACTGCAGATCACCTGTTCATATTCTACTCACTGACTCTCTTTGTCACTTGCGGGTATAAAGCATTCAATCATCTAAACGCAAACGCATACGCGCACACACTTACACATAATACATACACGCACACACACACACACATATATATAGAGAGAGAGCGAGAGAAAGAACAACATTTAGTCTCCGTCTTGAGATATGAATATTGCACGATTTGCTCTGATATTTACCTGTAACACTTCTGTCTCTGTATTCTTATAGCATACAGCTGATCTGCCCTCTCGGGGCTATTCTTCATATCTCTGTCATTCGTATTCTTTCATGCTTTACAAATCTATAACTCAGGCGCGCCCATTGAAAGGCGTGTAACCATTTCCTGCATCCCAAAGTAAAATCAATACCTACTACTCTTTACTGTATCAATGGTCTAATTTTATATTTCTTTTGCTCTTTATCTTTAATTCTCAATATTGCTGCGGTTTTTTTTTCATTTGATAGTCTTATCCTGTTATTTCCTACCCTAATATTTACATCCAAAGCTGCATGCACGCTAATCAAAGTCAGGTATTGTGTGTTGCACAGTATCTAATCTGATGTGATCGCTTATCTTTCGCTATTTTCGAACCGTTGGTGGCTGTTTTATAGCTATTCATTCCCCGAATTCACAGTTTCGTATACCATTTCTGAAGGCTGTCATCGTTAAATATTCCACTTTTCCATCTTCAGCTGTGGGTTCAGTAACTCTGTCATTGTGTGTTTGTTTCATTACATGTCTGTCTTGGGACATTACTACCGACTGTCTATCATTCCGCTTTAACTTGATTTCTCAGCTCCTAATGTGTTAACTATTATCGTTGTCGTCATCATCACAGTTCTTATTGTTGCCGTCGTCGTCTTCACCTTCCTGGTCCTATCCTTTACTGACCTTGTACTCTTCTGAAAAAACATTCCTTGGCAAATCTGTCTTCAATTCCTGTCTGATCCGTAATGCATATTCTTTCATTCCGTTTCGGTACGAGTCTCAATATCTATGTGTATTTTTGTCATATTATGCTCTCTTATTTCACATCAATCAATCCAGTAATTACACCATGATTGTCACGCTTTTCCAGCCGTATCGCTATATTACTGTTATTATTGTTATTATTGTTATTATTATTATTATTATTATTATTATTATTGTCATTATTATCAATATAATATTCTATAGGTTTATGCTAATTTTACTTTATTTTTTCCTTGATCCATTTTCATCACGACCATTAATTAGTTCTTCTATATCTCATCCACAGCTGCCGTTCTTTCACATCTAAGTTATAATAATCTATCAAATTTAAGAGGAAACACAAACATTCTTAAGATAATGCGTTTTTTAAACTGCCGAGAGACAAAATATATAAAGGTAAACCAGGCTTCCATTTTCAGAGTATGGCACTCCAGATTAACTCTATAACACCACGGCTTAAGCAGAAGAATCTTCAAAAAATCACAAAAAAAAGAAAAGAAAAAAACTCTTCAAAGCTGGCTTTTGAAACCTTTGTCCAGAAAAAGAAAAAGCACGATATTTCCATATCTCTGTGGAGATGCAGCTTTTAGCAGCTGGCAAAAATGATTGATATTAAGGTGGAAAGACAAAGGATATGAGCTGGCCACGAGTTCCTGATAGTGAAAGAGTTAAAGCCTCTGCATTCTGTCAGCGCAAATGCATCCAAGGTAAATGCTACTCTGGCAGATAAGATAAATTTGACATATAGGGAAGATTAGCTGCTTCTCTCTCTCTTCTCTCTCTCCATTCATCCATCCGTTCGTCCGTCCGTCCGTCCTTCCGTCTGTCTGCCTGTCTCCCCCTCTCTCTCTCTCCCTCTATGTGTGTGTGTGTATATGTATGTGTGTGTGTCTCCTTCAAAACATTCCATACCCGCCAGTTTTGGAACTTACCTTTACCCTTGCACGTGTCTTCCATGAGGCAATGAATTCGATATGATAAAAAAATAACTGCACTTAAACTCTCCAAAGAACCCAGCCTAACGATGTGGAAGAACTTCAGCCTTTGCTGGCAGATTATGATGGGACATTAAAGAAAGCACCTCGTAAGAGAGTTTTGCACCCTGAAGTTTAAAGTTTGAAAATTATTTCCTCTACATGAAGTCGTCTTGGTACTTCAGGATTACGAAAAGCTGTCAGAAGCTTGTTTGCTCTTATTTACTTTCGATTTGTTCTTGTTTTTGGATGCCCGTGTTTCTTTTTTTTTTATTTATTTACTTATTTTTGTGTGTGAATTTCTTTGTTTATTTGTCTAAATAACGAGGGTCCTATCCTGGAAAATTGCAATACTTGTACACCATCAGAAGCCTCAAAAGAACATCGGTCACGTTCACAAAGAACAACAGTTATGCAGTCTAGTCTTACAATTATGAGAGTTGGTCCACAAAGACATACGTAGGTTGCATCAGACTTCAGGGACACAAATATAATTTGCAGATCGCATGGGATTTACAAACGTCCAAAAGTAATCCACTTTTGGGTAATATCTTTTTAAAATATCTTTATACAATATGCGCATAAATTATAACTAGCTCAAGGAATCAAATTTGTAAGTATCAACTAAATAACTGGTTGTCATAATCAAATGAACGAGTCTCTAAACAATGTAGCAAATGACGAAACGGATAAGTAGCAGCTATAATGAACAAAAAACAATGTCACCGATGGCCACAGTACTAGGATCACCACGATCACAAAATCACGATGCTGCAGCGGCAAAACTGCCCACGACTACATCAACACTAAAGCAAGGGCAAGGTGAACCATCAACACCAAAGCACGAGCTGTGACGACATCCTTCAACTGAGCACATCTGATTGAGTCGAAGAAAAAAAAGGCGCTTATATAATCGGCTTGCCCCTTTAAATTATATTTTCTGTTTGTATAGATTCCACGTACCGTCCACATTTGAACTGACTTCATTCATGTAATAGTTCATATTCGACTAAACAAAAATTTGGAAATCCCCGGCGGAGTGTTTGTACCTCCTGCTAAAAACAGAACACAGACTGTTGTTTGCTACCGATCCACCACGAGATCCGAGAACAATAAATTGTCACCGGTCCCGTGCATTTTTTATGTGTTCTCCATGTCAATAGTAGTGAACAATTTTGAGTGTCTGTACCCCTTACTTAAAATTAAACGGGGATTTCCATCCGTTTACTTGGTCGGATCTATTTATATGCCCTGCCTATTTCTTAAAGAGGTTTTCTACACACATCTTCCGTTTAACCAGACTTCATAGTGTACAATCCACAACACCTCCCTACATATGTTAAGATACGTTCCCGATCTTCCCCATCTAAAAAGATTTCTTTTCATATTTTTCTACACCAGAATAAAAAACAACGGACGCCACCACAAAATCAACAATCGCCATAATAACAACAAGAGCATGGCAATAAGATTATAACACACACACATACACACACACACAGAAACAAAAAACGACGGCGACGGCACTAAAAAGCACACGCGATTAACGAAGATATTCCTCGACCGACAAGTTTGACGGAAAGAGACAGAAATCATTGAATAAGCGATGCTCCTCGGTCGAGCTGTTTTCTATTGCCTACCTTTTGTTCGCCTATTCTATTCTAATGCACCAGGCACAACTGAATAAATGCATGAGACAAATTCAAACAATTACAAATGAAGCAGAAAGTGGACATAGAATAAGCATGTCAGGCATAATGAGGATGTCAAAGGAGGGAGAGTGGAGAGATGTAGTGCTGACAAAACCAAAGAGAGGGAGAATAGAAAAACATGGTCGATACTGGAATAGGTCAAGAGAGAGAGAGAGAGGGGAGGGGGGGAGAAAGAGAGAGAACTGAGGAAGGAGGACGGAAAGATGAAAGGATCACAGAGTGGAGAGAGGAAGACGAGGGAAGGAGAGAGAGAAAAGTGAAACACAGCATAAGACCAGGCAGAGAACGAGAGGAAAACTTGAGATCAATAACGACTGAACGACAGTACATTAAGTATTTAAAGAAACACAGTAGAGGAGACAGAGACAGAGAGAGAAAAAAGAAATAGACAGACACGCACACAGAATGTGACAACTAGAGAGACGTGGGAAGACATGGAGATAAAGGATGGAAAAGAGCGGAGGAAAAAGATTCAAAGACATACAGACAACTCCAATCCAAGACAACACCAAAATAAGAACAAAGAGAGAGGGGAGGGGGGGGGGAAGAGAGAGACAGGATGCCAGAAGAAAGAAAAAGAGGCTGGAAGATCTAATCAAAGAAAACTTTCAGAGAAGACTTGAAAATGAAAATGTCAGTCGACTACTTCTGTGTTCGCCCACTGACAACAAAAAAAAGAAAGAAGTTGCCGGACCAGTATTCCATGCCTCTTTGGAGGCTTTTTCATCTGTGCTAGGGACGTTTCTTTCAATCACTTTCGATAGAAGGTGTATAATTAGTGCAATATTTTCCACACGTTAGTTTCTTTACAGGATTTTCAATGCATATGGATCCATACAGACAATGGTAAGCACACCTGAATACACATACACAAACATTGCATATGTACATACATAGTCACACACAGCAATCTTCATCTTCATATTATTATGTCTCTCCCGCTCTTTCTTTCACCCTCTTTCTCTTTGTCTCTACTTATGTAAGCACATGTCTATCTGACCGCCCGTCAACCTATCAATACGTTTGTTTGCCTATCTGCATGTCTGTCTATCTACTTGCCTGCTTGTCTGCTTGTCTATCTATCTATCTATCTATCTATCTATCTATCTATCTATCTATCTATCTATCTATCTATCTATCT
>JBCEWB010165841.1:0-10336 GCA_039654565.1 Peronia peronii | reverse complement strand
CAACAAGAACAACAAAAATGAAAATGGAGTGGCCTTAAGACATAAGGTTGCGGTGTGGACACTCTTCAATCAGGGGAAGTAATTCAATAATTTAACTTGCATCCCTGTTTCAATTTTGCCTCTTTGGATACAACAAACTAGCGATAGAACGAAAATGATTTCCATTCCCTGCAAATTTCATTCTAACCGTGTTAGAGTGTAATTAGATTTTGTAAAGTATTATTATGCAATATGTTTATTTGAACAAAATAAAAAATATGTGCAACTCAGGCCACGGCACCACAATAGTGATAACAACAACAATAATTTAAATCATACTAGTAGGAACAATAAAACTGACAACAGCAACAATAACAGCAACAAAAAAAAAAAAAAAATAACAACAGCAGCAAAGATAATGTTAATAATCAAATCAGTTAATGTGAATGAATTATTATAACAACATGTCTATCTATATACGTGTACTGTATCATAGCTGTGGTTTCGCTATTGCTGCATGAATTATTGAATGCTAACAATATAACCCTGACTGCTATAAAAAAGACAAACAAACAAGAAGCATACTCAAAATAGGACAAAGCTAAAGTTAATAACTACTGCGTAATACATAATCCATGGAAGACTGAACATATCAACAGATTTTCACTTCAGAACTAACTACTAATATGCAAAACAAAATCATAATGAAAGCTGAATCACATGATGCAGCAGTACAACTTTCACATCTTGCTAACATTTGTTTTTTTTCTTCGTCTCATAAATTAACATGTATATTCTTTGTTGGATTTCACCTTCACCTATTAACTTGACTTCTGCCAATATCGTACTTGTGAAGCTGAAGCCACCAACCTCCTCCAACCCTGATTGGCCTCTACTACTCTGTGGAATTCTTACTATGCCTTGCACGATGATTGTACAGTTATTTATAATACTCAAGAAAATGAACGGCCAATCTACTGAACTTTACTTTTTCATTCAAAATCTTCTTATAATGGGAGAAAAGTCTGCATGTTCCTGCAGGCCAATTTTTAAAAAATAAGTAAAGAAAACCCAAAATATGAATACTACATTTTGAAATTCGATACTGATATCAATTTAATTTCGGTTTCAAACAACAAAATATGGAAAGCAAACTGATGTGCATGTCCATGAAAGGCAACTGAAAATGTAATGACCCATTAAAAGTTATTTGGAGATCCAGGCTATGCTTACACTCCTGAGACGCCTAAGAAACTGTGGTATCAGAACTGGCAAAAAATCTTTATATCACTACCGGTAATGGGTCAGTATTAATGTATGCTAGGGTCATAATGAAGTTACTAATGCAAGAGTAAACAACCATTAAAAAAATAGAAATAATCAAAAATTAAATCCTCTTTATCACAAACAATGTTACAAAAATAGATATATTATTTATTTTTGTTTTGAGGCATGTAATAAAATTAAATGGAATATAAATTATAACACATATAGCTCTCATTTGCAGAAATGTAAACAAAACACAAAAAATTACCTTTTTTTCAGGTAAAAAATATAATAACAAGGCATGACACTAGGTACTTTTGTAAAGGCTAAAAGACAAATAATCAAAATTGGCTGCAATCACACAGATTAAAAACAAATTTTCAGTTCCATGAATAAGGTTACAGTGACTGAAAGGGTAACGACTGTGCCTGTTAGTTATCTTCAGTGGACTCATATTTAGGTGGCACTAAGAGTTTTATATTTGCGAACAATAAATTGTTTAGTGCATTTGATTCCCCATATACTGTGGAATGGAACGAAAGCAGAATTGCTGTTGTAAGCTTCCCAATGCTACCTCCCTTCCCCCAGTGATTATTGTGATGCCCTTGTAACTTACTCATATCCAAAAGATTGTTCCCAAGTTTAGCAGCAAAACATGCAAAAATTATTTCAACCTATGCACTATACTAAACCCAGAATTTTCATGGTCTATTAAGTTTCCTTAAAAACTCCATTCATATAAAGCTTTTCATGTAATTATACGAAACTTTTCATTCTGAACCTTGCTTTGAGCCGTCATTTTCCCATGACAAGAATAAACTCTTAAACTTCTATCTATCAATGCTGGCTACAAAAAAAATTGTCTGAACTTATGTTAAAAGTTTAAGTGTGTAAGCAAAAAGGACACATCATTCACAAAGTGGTTGCTACAAACACAGCTTTCAATCAAGTGAACACTGCTTCCTTAAAATGATGTCTAATGGTGCAAAACAGAATGCCAGGATGACAACCCAGACATTTGGGCAAAAGCAATGAAAAATGATGACAACTGTTTGAGCAGCTTAGCAACAGAAGAATACTGAATGACTATTTCAGGGCAGTGATCAAAAGAATCTACATGTATTAATGATGTTCAATTATTTTTCTCAACACTTGACAATCTATGTAAGAAAGAAAATTACAATTATATTTAATTCCAGTAAAATCTGTGTTTACAAAGGCTGATAAACAGCTGGACCAATGAATGGCCAATTATTATTATTATTATTTTTTTAATTTTCTACCAAAGAAGAGCCACAAATAAATAAAATTCTGATATTATTTCTATTAATGTAAGATATTAGCCAAATACAGTACATGTAAATCCATTAACATCAAGATTTTTTTTCTCCTTTAGTGCATTTCTCTTATAAAAATCACAATCAGATCAACAGCTGAACAAAATTTGGGATATGCCATATTCTACATGAAAATGAAAGATATTATAAAATCAACTCCTACCTTCTCATAACTTAGGACTGCTAAACTTTGGCACTCTATTAAATAAAACTTCACTTTCTGTTGCAATCCTTTTAACTGTAGTAACTGTACAGTACCCACTCTGAGCATTTTGCAGTCTATTATTACCATGATAGAATAAGTGGATAATCTCAACGATTGCCAGGGTCTCATAGAAACAGACAAGGTGGTGGCCCGTTAGGTGCTCTAATTACATGTATTTTCAATCCAACAATATCATTCACATTGTACAATTCAGTATCCATTTTAACCTGGGTTGAGTCAGAAAATGTGTGTAAAATGTCGGAGACACTAATGGGAGTCAAACCCAGAATTTCTGATCCAAAAGTCCTGATGGCCCATCATTAGTTTTTCCCATTACTATTCCATCAGAGATGAGTTCTGATAGTCCTTCAACTCTTGTTATGATACAAGATACCATCGGTTTAAATTTGTTGCTGTGACACTAGTCAAGAGGTCTCCACAGATACCGTCATAACACTCAATGAAGAATTCATCTACTTTACAATAAAGCCCCTCGGAGTTCCATTCGGCAGATGGAGTTTCATCGGTTGTCAGATTTCTCTTAAATAAAGTCACGGTCAGAAGATCCTACCTAGCAGTTAAAAAACAATCTTCTCTTTCAAAGAAAATATGGCCAAAGATTTTTTGTAGAAAATGTCCAGAATAATCCACATGATCTTGGGCCTCAACTACAAACATCTGTCCTTAACAGATCTTGACATGATGATGATGATGTATGTAACAAATTTTTATAAAAGTGATGAGTGTAAAAAAGTTGACAATTAACTGAAGAGGTTAGAACTACAATCAAGTTAAGTAAAATTTGGCTGAAAATAACATCGTACACACTGATAGAAATTTGAAAAAGAAAGCTACATGTATTTAATTATTGTAACATCATCTTTGTACGCTAATAAAGACTGAAAAAATCTGATTTGAAAATGGACCCAACCAAAGACGGCAAGAATTAAACTTCACTTTTCTTTGCCTTTTTCACAACATGTCTCATAAGTCACTCAATCTCAATTCAGTGCTAAACTCTTCAACTATTGCCAGCATTTTTGACATAATATCAGATTTACCCTGGATAGGACGGTTATTTTGAGGAAAAAAAAAAGATGAAAACTAACATTTAACATGAAAAATTCTATGGATAGAAAATATACATAGTACATCTTAAGTAACCACTCTTTTGGAAGAGAAAGATATGTAAACCAACAGTTCATAATGTTGCCAAAAACAGTTCTTGTTGCTAACACTATGCTAAATTTTGACATTTCATCATAAGAGATAAATAATGGATCCACTACAATCTGAATTATGTGGTTGTTTTTAGGGATGCTCCTCATTTCTGACAGTGGCTGAAAGAGAGAGGTCACCCAGCTTTGACAAAAATGTGTACCCTTGAATATTGGCATACGATATCACTAAAAGTTCACATGTATAGAACTTTTTGGTAACGAAAAATTTTTTGTCCAAATTTTGTTCTCCTTCTGATGTGGGCAAACCCTTTATACTTTACTTTAGTCTATGAAAACTGCCAAGTTAAATGAAATCACATGAACAACATTAAGCCAACTTACTCCTTTGAGCGGTCGAAAACTTGTCTTTCAAAAAAGGTCCTTGTAAATTAAATGTCTGAAACATGCTCATACATAATTTTAAAAATCTTCACAATGTTTTTTTTTTCATTTCAAAAGGGCTCCCATTTTCAAACAACTTCATGTTTTTAATATTAATGAACGAGATCGATCTTATTCTCTTATGAATGCATATTCCCTGAGAGAATTTTTTCCCTTAGTTCTTTACTGCAAACATCTTGTAATGCAATATACAATTAGCTGACAGACCATACTGGAAGATATAAAAGTTTACTGTTTTCCAACTGTCATGATTCAACACATAGTTAATGTATATTCTACATCTCGTGATAAATTTTAAAATGCCACCTGCTATCAACAGTGCTAGTGTATTCAATACTTTTTGACAAGCTCTAAAGAGCAGACATCTACAATCTACAGTGCCAGCCTATTTCAATATTTGGTGACAAGCTTTGAAAAGAAACCTGTAATCAACAGGGCTGGTAAATCTCTATGCAGTATGACAAGCTGTAAGAGACACACATATTTATTTAACAGTAGTGCCGGTATAATTCAACAGGACTTTTAAAGAAATCTGAAATCAAAAATGGTAAACCATCCACCATTTTGGGACAAGCTAGCTAAAGATATTTGTTGCTAACAGTACTAGCAAATTTCAACATGTTGTGATATCATTTAGGACATCTGTGGTCACTTATAACTAGTAATCTAACATTAAAAGTTTGTCACACCAAAGTGAGCAATAATATGGTAAAGAAAAACATAAAAAGAACAATTGTTCCTCTGCTACATTACTGGATTATAAGAAAAAATAACATAACACCTCTATAAACAATATAAACAACTTCCAAAAAGTCAAAACAAAAAAAACAAAAAACATTCCCTTTATTATCATATTGCCCTTCATTAGCACTTCCATTATGTCACCAGTAACAACAATCGTAACTGAATCAATACTAAGATTAATATGATTACACTTTGATAGTCATTAAAAAAAAAAAAAAATATGGATTGGAAAACAAATGAAAACCACTAAAAAATCTAGTCTCCTTTCTTGAACTGATTGGCTTGAATTGTGCGCAGATCCTGAAAGTACAAGAATCAAACAACAAAAAATTAAGATAGACATTTTTCCAGAGAAAACAAAGTACTGTATTAGAGATTTTCCATGCAGTTGTTATCATCTGATATTTAAATTTAAATCTTTCCATGCCAATCCTCTATATATAAACCAGCTGCAGAAATGTGTATCATCTATATAAAGACAATCTTCAAATGAGAATTTATTTTGTTTCAGACAGCTGCAGTGCTTTGTTTAAATTGTCATCATGAGTGGTAACTTTGTCTTTTTTTATAAAAAAAAAGTAAACGGTTGTGGTCTGCTTGCTCATTTTAATTGAATTTTGCTGGCCTCTGAGATTGTTATAGTTAACTTTCAAAATGCTTTGGCACAGCCTCAGAAAACCACTTGGTAAGGAAAGAGTTAAGTTTCTTGATTGAAAAATTTGTATTATAGAACTAAATCATCATCTGTATATGGATATTACCTCAATTCAGTTTGTAATGGCAGCTGTATCAAACATTATTTCAACACAATATGTTGGGTTTTTCATCAGATTTTTCTTTTTGTTTTAAGGCATGGGAGTTCTGAGAAATACTCAATATTGCAGGAGATTGACATACTATCTATATCTGATGTATTATTTTCAATACTACTGGTGAATCAGCGTGACAGTTTTGACCACTATAGACAAGCTTGGTAGAAACAATGTGAAGAGTTTAAACAGAACGCCGTTGACAGGGGACATTCGGTGCTAAACTTCTTTTCTTTTTTTTAACTGATCCTAAGTGGGCATTTTTTTTTCAAAATTTTCATAATTTTAAAAAAATGTCATCCTCAGGAGACATTTTGTTGCTAAATACATTTCACAAAAAAAACTCTGTCATGATTTTTGTGACTCAATTTCATTTTAAAACATGTAAATCTTGCAGCTAAATCTATTTACATAAGTCTGCCTTACCGCTATCAAAAGTCCTTTCAAATGTTCATATGCCACTTCCAGGTCATCGTTGGTGATCACATGATCATAGGCACCAGGCTCTTCAGCTATGGACAGTAAGGATGAAAATAAATAACAGCTTGAAATCTCCATGTTCACCAAACTGTAATGCTCGCTTGTATGCCCTATGCAGTAATACAACTTCAAACAAATACGTTGATGAATATGTAAATAAATTCTTGCATATGAGAAAGGAAAATGAACTGCTGAAAATGTAGTGGTTTCCAACTAAGATATTAATGATGATGTAACAGCTTCATGGACACACACTTAAGAAAATGTAACTACGACAAACATGTTATGAAAATGTGACAATGACAACCAATGTTGATGAGAATACAACAGCACCAAAATTACATATTGATCAAAATTAAACTATTCTAAAATAAACATACTTATTGATGAAATTATTTCCCTCCGCCAATTGGGATAGTAATTTTCTCCACAAGTATCGATGCTTCAAGTCTTATGGTGAAATCTTTTGTCCTGGCTGAATGTTGTTTACAATTCTCAATGGTTTTCCTCCTATATAAACAGCCAATAATTCTATCATGTTACGCGTTACTAAGCAGCTGTTCAGTTTATATCAGACTTTATTTTATGTGACTCTAGTAGCAGGTCACCACATTGACTGTGGAAACTTACCATAGTCTAATGCTTCTTTCGCTGTGTCTAATCTCTTCTGTAAGCTTTCAGGTGTCTCAGTGCCTCTTGAATTTAGTCGTTGTTTCTGAAAGTTATTGACAGGGGTATCAAAAAAGCATCAGGAAGATTTGCTATCTAAGCTTTTTTTAGCTGACGTTCACATGCAGAGTTTTAATAAAGTGATGAATCCTGGAAATCTTGCAAAATTTGATTCTAAGTTTAAAAACAAAACAAAAACAAAAAAACGAAACAAACAAAAAACAGAGAACGAAAGATTGGCCAAGTAAAGAATAAGCTTGACTCCCTATTCACTTTCATGCCTTGAGTCAACTTTTCAAAAACAATGGCAAAGAAGGCATGGATAATGCAGAAACTGGACTAGTCCTCTTCTGGAAATATCTTCTCTTAGACAGCCTCTGCAGTTCAGCCCAAGAAATACTTAAAATTCAGTAAAAAAGTAAGTACTGATACCATGTTAACACTGTTGATGCTAGAAGAGTATCAATCATTGGTTCAATAGGTTCTGGTAACACTTAGCTGCCATTATACATTACTGAATAGTAAAATACATACCTAAGACTGTGGCCTTTTCATAGATTCATATTATGTCTTTCAGCTGCCTGAGGGTGGCTATTTCAGCAGTATTGCAACAGTGCATGGTGAATGAGTCAGAGCCAAAATTCCATAAAATATGGCTGCCTTCCTGTCTCTCATTTGTAATTTGACACCACTGTTTTGGAGCTATCATCATATTGAGAATTTTATGAACTAAAGACACATCAAACTCTCCATGCCTTCACTACCTTTGTTTAAAATGTTTTTTCTTTTCCTCATGTATTTCAAGTGACTAACAAATCAAAAACATATTTAACTCCAAAAATCTGAACAAAATGAAAGAAAATGGCAAAACAAATATTTTTCAATATCTAATTAAAAACTGCAGCAGGAACAATTTTTATCACATTTCTATCAAAAATATTAAGAGGAACATAAATTATAATGCCTTTATTCTCAACATCCTTCACACTGCTAAAATCCTAAAGTTCACATGCTTCCTCATGTTCATATTGGACATTGGTGACTTCTTTACAACTGTTGATAGCAAAACACTTCTGCTTCTGAAATTTTCATTTGCCACTGAGCAAAAGGTGTACTAGCCAGATGGCAGAATGTGATATGCAAGTTAAATTAGTAGTGACAGAGGATCTGGCAGTGAAAGAGTTAAAATGCCCTTGATGATTAATCAGCATAAAGATAGTAAAAAGGTAAGCAAGATACAAACTGCTATGATTGTGAAAGGAGATAATGAACAAACTTAAAAGGACACAATCATCTTGCTGCGTTCAAGGAATGAAATCAAAATGATAATGGAGAGAAAAGCATGAGTAATGGCAATGTTGGTGAAATTCTAGGAAAAGAATAACATACTCTGTATCATCTGTTGTCTCCGTTTACTATTAATGTTTCACTACTTAGTGGGAAAGGAAAAGGAGATATATTCTCACAAACAAGTGTCTAAATGGAACAATGAAGAACCATTGGACAGATATGGTTACCAACAAGGACTTATTCAAAGCAATAAATCAGAAACCAAATAAAACTGAACAGTAAAGAAAAAAATGGCCATGGATTGGTCAAATCCTTAGAAAACTGAACACTAACATCCTCAGAAGACGCTCCGCTCTTTGACTCCAAGGACATAACCATTTAAGATTTACACATCACTTTAAACTTTTAGTTTCACTGACTCTTCTTGGACATGATGAAATCTGACAATGAGGGCTATTCAAACCTGGGGAATGATCATTCATTTGAATGCGATAGGGATGGCAAAATGAATGCTCAAATAGTCTTGGCAGCAAAAGAGTTAAAAAGGAACACACAAAGAGCAAAATCCAGGGATAGGCCAAGAAATACTTGGAGACATGAGGCTGAGGTTGAGGTAGGGAAGGCATGACTGACTTACCAAATAAAAACAAAAGCACAGAACAGGAGAGTTTGGTGATCATTTCTAAAGGACCTAAGCCCCACTGCAGGTTTTGAAGTTGATAGAGGATTAAAATGTATGGATTTAGCATACCAGGGTCTCTAAACTTGGTGGCTTGATGAAAATGTAGCGTGGAGGAGGATTCATGTTTTTTGTCTTTACACTCTTCACCCCATTGATTTCCACGTCCAACACACACAGCTTGCCAGATTGGCTGATATCCTGGACAGATTTCAAACTGGAGGAAAGTTAGGGGAAAAAAACACCACAAAACTGGTTAAATAGGGATGATAGAGTCACTCACTAAGGGAACAATTGTGGATAAACAAATAAATCAGGGTTATCAATTAATTTTCATGAGAAAATGGGAGAAAATTTTTCACCGTTCATTTTTTTTCCTCAGTAGTCCTGAGGTAGAAAAATAAACCAATACAGTACATAATTACTTTTGACCTGCCACAAAATAGATAAAGAAATAAAATTCAGTGGCCTGAATTGAAATATACGATATGTTTCCCTAATGAGGAAGAATATTTAACATTACTGATCAGTGATCACAATGAAAGAAGACACAAATTTTGGGAAAGAGGATAATTATTTTCTGAATTTTGTTTCATCTACCATTCCTACTGATAAGGATGTTTCATTACGTGAAGGCTATGATGCGGCAATATTATGTTAAATTGACTATGTGGAATATATCACTTCAAAATTACTTTTGTCTTAACTTTAAACCAAACTGGTCTAATTACAAAACAAAAAATGATTACAAGTACAATGTCTTGTGATAAGTTTTGAAAAACTATATCTCCACAAATGCAAGATGACTCACACCATGTTTCTCCTTACCTCTAGCTGTCAGTTCATTTATCCACCTCTTTCTCTTTCCATCCATGCATAAAAATCTTAAGCTCTGATATATATCAAATGCTACATAAAACCCCAACAAAGAGCATGCAGGCATATATGCATCCATCAATCCCTTCCTCCCTACCTTCCTCCCTCCTTTAATCCATCTATTCATCTTTCCATCCATCCATTCCTCCATCCATCCGTCCCTCACTCCATCCTTACATTCATCCCTCCCTCCCTCCATCCATTCATCCACCCATCCATCTATCCAATCATTCATCCATTCATCTATCCACCCATTCACCCATCCCTCCATCCATCCATTCATCCATCCGTTCATTCATCCATCCATTCATCTCTCCATTTATCTCCATTCATCTATTTATTCATCCATCCAACCCTCCACAGACTTCCCCCCCCCACCC
>JBCEWB010165831.1:0-10336 GCA_039654565.1 Peronia peronii | reverse complement strand
TGCCCTATTTATCAGGAAAATGATGTCTGAATGTCAGGAAAGGTGCCATTTCCTCTATACTTTCATATAGAGAAAAAGAGAGAGATTTCTTCTCCCAAACGCCCCCATAATCACACACAAAAAATGACATAGCTTTTTTATTTCTTGATGGATTTTCAAAATTCAAAAACCATTGTGATATTTAACTTAATGTCTACAAACTTAACATCAAGAGATTAATACTTTGATGAGGGCAAATTTTTGCATTGGCATTGCTACTTATACACATCTGGCCCCTGAAAAGGTTGTATGTCCTGGGATAAAATTGTTGTTGGGACTGTTGGAAGCTTAGCTATGTCTCTGTTTTTCTTACACTTGTACTAGTATTTCCACTATGTGGTTAAGTGTTCAGTGTGACATATTTATAGAAGGACTTTCATGATATTTTCAGTGACTTTTCCGGAAGATATGGAACAGAATATACATGAAAAGAAAATCAAAGAATCACTTTAGTGAAATATTCTCAATCACGATATCAGTTGTTTCTTCTTTTTCAAATTGTGCCTATAGTTCTTTAATCACTAACATTCATGTTTTATTCCCATGTTCCCATACTGATGTTTCCAACATTTGATTGACAGGTGCATAAAGACACCCTCCACTCATCCATGACAGTTGTATCAAGATTATGCGGCAGGATGGAGCCTCAGGATGCTTCACTTGAGACATGCATAGAATCTCTGTCAACTCTCCTTGACCACGATGACACATTTGTATGTATTCTTATATCTTTAACTGTACTGTGTGAATTAGTTAAGCATATGCAAAGGGAAATACATTCTTGTAGAGGAAAGACTGGGTTCTGTTTTATTTTGTCTTAGTAGATTTAATATACCAAATTTGTTAATGGAATTTGTAAGGATGTAGAATGATTAGTCAAACTAGTTTGTAGAATTTAAGAGAGATGAATTTTGAAATCTACCATCAAAAGGATAAGTGATAATAAGTGAAATGAAAGAGAAGAATTAATTGAAGATCTGAAGTAGTGATAATAATAATAGTGAATTTATGGAGTGTAAAAATCCACTCTACAGAGAACTTTGAATTGTGATAGTGATTACACAAAAACAGACCTGCCTATCCTCCTGCGTTATGTGGGATCTTCCTGCATTTGACCCAGCATCCTGCCTTCCTGCACCATGAACATTAATTACCTTATTCGGACAATATAGATATATTATCTCCATACAATTCAAATAATTAAAAGTAAATCAGCATTAATGTAACAGAGTTCTTTCCCATTCACACTTTTTAAACTCATTCAGGTTGCAGATGGTGCCTTGCGTTGCTTTGCCTCACTAGCAGATCGCTACACACGAAGATCATTGGACCCAGCTCCTTTGGCCCGCCATGGTCTCATTCAAGATTTGCTTTCCAGACTTCAAAGAGTGGGAGAAGGCGCTCATAATGCATCAACATCATCAACCCCAGGGAAGAGTACAATGGGAGGTGAAGGGAAGACAAATCCTAGTGTTTCAACAGTCATCAGCCTTTTGTCAACTCTCTGTCGTGGCTCACCAGTCATTACCCATGATTTGCTCCGTTCCAGTTTGCCAGAGGCTATTGAAAGTGGATTAAGGGGGGATGAAAGGTTAGCATTGAAAGAAAAAAATTTCAATGGCAAAATAAAAAAATGTTCTTTTCATTTAAAGTTTCTAAATATGTCTGTTGAAGTTTGTAATGCTGATTTCTGTTTTCTGTGGAAAAAATGGTTTTGATTTTTGCTGCTTTTGCTTTTGTTAGCATGCTGTAAACTTTGAACAGTATATGACTTTATCACTGATGTGATATAAGATCTGGATGGGAAATGCAAAAGTGGAATATGATTGAATGTAGAATTTGAAGGCCTGCACTGCACATGGAGGAAACCGAAATTTTGTATTTTGATGATATATTTGTGACATGAAAAATTTTATTAGCAATACCTGCAGCCCAAGTATTCATCTTGTAAGGGATACAGATCCCGAAAATAAGGTTTTGGGATCAAAGTCAGATTTTTGCTATTATTAGACACTAACCTTTTCTGGTATGAGAAAAACAACAGCATGGGCCAGAAACATCAGCTTAACGCCCAAGGACAGCATGAGGAGACTGAATACAGAAAGATTGCAAAAATCCATTTTTGATTCTCTCAAAGTATACGTTTTGTTTTTTTTTAAATTGTTTTTCTCAAGGCTTTATTTCTGAACTGACTTCAAATTTTGAATATATATTTGTCATAGTGTGTGTTTCAATAATATGCAGCCTCTTTTCTGAATTTTTATTCAGATTTTGAAAGGGAAATTAAGATATTTGATGGAAAATTAATATTCACATGTGTCAACATTCATATTTTAAAAATTTATGATATCATATTATTCATGAAGAACAAACAAATGGCTTGAAACAAATGGGTATTATCTTTTTTATGGTGCTATTTTATTAATGTGCAAAATTTCCAACAATTATATTCAATACTCTAGGAGCCTTAGGCTTTTTAAACCAGAAATTCAAGATACAAAAATCTAATATGATGACATTGTCATGGCAACTGGGCACAAAAAAAAACCCCAACTGTTCCACACTTTTCTTCCTCTAATTTGCACATGCTGAATATGAAATTGAAGCTTAACTCGAGAACTGCGAACCATGTATTTATATGACAGGTAAAGCGAATCCTTGCATGCGACGCCCATGTTTATTCGTGGGGGCTCCTCGTTGCGCTGCGATATTTCTCACCATGTCACTTAAACTTGGGATTTATCAACCTCAGTTTTGCCAAATTATCACCATAATAAGTATGCGCAGCTCAATAGATACTCCTTCACAAGGTAAAGGAAACGTTACCTAATACTAATAGATTAGTGAGAAATTCCATGCCAAAAGATGAAATCCTCTTGAATGGAAGAGAAGAATAGAAATCAAAGGCCACATGGTCCACTCAAGTCCTCTCAAGTGGTCCGAAACTACAATCAAAAGAAACTATTATGATGTGAGAGAGTATCAAATACATGCAGCCTCTTTGTTTATACCATATTGAATAACAACACAGACTCCCCTGACCAGTTGACCCACTCAGCAAGTTTCGCATTGACCGGCGATCAAGCTCTTGAGAGTACAAGTGAACTATAATTGCTATGGATGAAAGCTAAAGTAGGCTATGTATCTATTAGTTTACATATCAGATAGCTCTCTTGTACTCTCACTCCGTGCCATCATTAGATCACTTGTATATATTTCTTTGTAGTCACTGCTGCCCCGTCAACGTCAGCTGGTCTGATCTGATAAGAATAATCTAAGTCCACGTGGTCACAAGGGTGATAGCTTGCAGTTTACACTGAGATTCTATAATGTAAACATAAATACACCCCTGTGTGAAGTGATTTTGTCCAAGCAGTTGCATCAGGTTATGAACAAATCTGTTATGGGAATGGTCTGTGGGACGAGGGGTGATAAAATTAGCACCCATATGAAAGTGACTTGTCTTTGTAAATACAATAATCCCTTGTCCTATCTTTGGCTCATTGCAAATATTGTTACATGTGAAGGAAGGGTGGAATTAGGGGTGGTCAATCTGGACCTGCATTGTGTCACTCCAAAACCAAGGGAGAGTCTCTGTAGTCAGAATAAACGCCCTGAGGCTAAGCACTAGCGCCGAGATCCTGATTGACAACCCCGGCAAGCCGCACCACAGGGCATTGCAGCCCTTGGGCTGGATCACAGTTCTAAAGTTAAGTCCTTAGTTCAAGCATTCGAAAAATCACTCTCAGAACCCACGCTCGTACCTTAAATGTAGAGGTTACAGAAGCAAATTTACTTGACTCTTTGTCTCTTCCCAGATGCTGTCTCGACACAATGCGCTTTGTGGACCTCCTTCTTGTATTGTTGTTTGAAGGACGCCAAGCTCTTCCCAAATCGGGTGTGGCTACTATAACCAGCAGGCTGCCAGGACTTCGCCGCACTGACAGTTCTAGTGATAGATCACATCGACAACTCATTGACTGTATACGCAGCAAAGACACAGATGCTCTGATTGATGCTGTTGATAATGGTAATGCACGTTGTAAAAAAAAAAAAAGACAACATTCAGTTCGAACTCATAAGAGGCGTAACACTACTTTTTTTAGTTTAGGCTGAAAAGATCTAAATAGATCAAATTTCAGCTCAGAATTCATTCTTAATTGCCCAGGCATATATACCTGCCAGCTCATGTCGCACCGTTGACCGTTCTTCCCTGTGCAAGACATGAAAAGTATGGTTTAGTTTTTCCATATTAGTTTTACTGCCCTTCATTATCAGCCACTCATTGTAATTATATCTTTTTTTTTTTTTTCCAAATTCATTTCTTTTTCTTTTATTCATTTGTTCTGCAGGATTTGAAGTGAACTTTATGGATGATGTAGGACAAACATTACTTAACTGGGCATCTGCATTTGGTACTCAAGAAATGGTAAGACTTGGTTGTGACTTATACGAAGTCAGTTGTTCTAAAGCATCAGCACTTAATCTATGTTTCATTCTAGATAGGTTTATCAGACCATCATAGGTTTATTTGTTCCGTTGCAGAGCATGAGGTCTATTGTCTTCCATCTTCAGTTTCATTTTTCAAATCATTAAATTTGTTTTTATGATGGGATGTAATGTAAAGTGACTTTCACATGAAGGAAAATAGCATAAATCATTTTATTGCTGACAAGATTGTTCTTAAGCCATACGTGCTGTTTCAGAACAGGCCTTTGCAGCATTTAAATTTGGAAAGCCCTGTTGCTGATGTATTGAAGCAGTAGATGGTTCATTTATATAGATGCAGAACTGATCATTAGTTTCAAAATATTGTGATATAATAATTTTCATTCATATGTGTTTAGGTTTGCGTTCAAACACTGCTGCGATGTGCTTTCAGTGACGTTCAGAAATTAATTTATTTCTGTTTGTTTTAGGTTGAATTTTTGTGTGAACGAGGGGCAGATGTAAACAGGGGCTTACGATCATCCTCTCTGCATTATGCTGCCTGTTTTGGACGCCCACAGATTGTCAAGGTAGAATTTTGGCAACATATATATGTACAAATGCTTATAAATTGTGCAGAAAGAATTCATATTTTTTCATTCAGCCAGGTAAAAAAATCTGATTTGTCGTATTAATTTATTGAATGCATTAAAAAATCAGTTAACTTGTTCAAAACTTAGTTTTATGCT
The DNA here is from genome assembly GCA_039654565.1 of Peronia peronii. Taxonomy (NCBI): domain Eukaryota; kingdom Metazoa; phylum Mollusca; class Gastropoda; order Systellommatophora; family Onchidiidae; genus Peronia; species Peronia peronii. The sequence goes on along the minus strand of JBCEWB010165831.1, from coordinate 5,120 downwards.
GACAACTGTACTAAAACCATTGACTTGATATTTTAACTTGAAAGAAACATGTATTTTGTACATCAAACTGCCTTGAGAGCAAACAACTGGTAAAGATATCCAAGGAAAGACTTTCATTCTGGTAGATGTGTTTGTAATGGCAAATAAATTTATTAAAGATAATAAGTTTTCACACACAGTAATAATCATTGAACTGGTGACATCATTGCAGACATTGTTACGATATGGTGCCAATCCAGATCTTAGAGATGAGGACGCTAAGACACCATTAGACAAAGCCAGAGAACGAGGAGATGAAGGACACAGAGAAGTGATTGCCATTCTACAGTCACCAGGTAATTGATTACGATTTTATCTGTAGAGTATTGGTAATTATCAGAATTCTGGTGAATTCATAAATTGGCATATCTTCCTCTCCAAATACCAAAGCTGGCATTGGTAGGGCTATCAGTTGCTTAGTAATCATTTCCAAAAGATAAATATAAGAAGCTATGAGCCAGAGGTATAAATGTGTAAGCAGCTATAGAATGAATGAAGTCTGCCTTATTTTATTTGTACATTCTCAGTCATTTTGGCCAAGGCAAGATTGTCTATGTTTACAACAGAAAATATTCACAAGCTTTATAGCACTGTGACTAATGATTTAGTCATGAGATTCGCTTTATAAAAAAAAAATTCAGGCTATTTAATTTACTGTCATATATAGGTATGATTTTGATATGAAATGTCAGATATGAATTGTAAGTCTTTCATAATCTCATAATTTTGGTTAAAAAAAAAAAAAAGAAATGATTTGAATCCACATTAAGTGATATATCAAATGATTTCAGGTGAATACATGATACCTGTGAGTCGGGATCCTCCACTGTCAGCATCAACGGGAGCCTCGTCATCAGCCTCTTCCTCACCTGCATCAGCCACAGCCCCAGCACCAATGGAAACCACTGATAAAGAGAAAAAAGAAGAGATTGCTGAAATGGACAAAGCGGAAACCACTGAGATCAAGGGTGATCCTGAAGTTGCACCTATATATGTTCGGCATCTACTGCCAGTGTTCACAGAGGTTTTCCATGTGACAATGTTAACTTCTGTCAGGTAATTGGAGTTGCAAACTTCTATTAAATTATACAGAAATGTAATATCAATCTTATCTCTGAGTAAGTGATTTGGCGCTTGTGTGTTCATCAGGGATGTCAAATTCTAACTTCAGAGAGAAATCTGAGTTTCTGGTCGTTGACGATTTTTTTGTCGTCAGCTGGTTCATCTGTCAACCATTTCTTTTTTTTTTTTAAATTTAAATGTGATACACATCTCATCTGAGGAATGCGAAAACAGACTGCATTACTTTAATGCATGCTCTTTTCGAGGATAGATCAAAGCTATGGTTGGGTGGCCGATTTCATTTGAGAAAGCGAAATTGACAGTGCTCAGTTCCTCAAACGTGACAATTTTCAGTCTACATATCCCTTGAGAGTTGTGGATTGAAATTCCACTTTAATCCGGTGACAAAAAGAATGATATGGCCATGTCTGAGAGGAGACTGAAGAAGAGATTGATATAAGAGGGGTTTTCGAGCACGCTCTGGATCTGGACTGAGTAGTTACATTGCCAGTCGAAAAATTGATGATGATGACACTGCATAGAGCAGGTGCAGTTTCTTTTGTCTAGATCTACTGAATTTTTTTTTAATAGTAAGCCATTGTCAAGCCTGATTCCAGGGGAAACTTGCAAAGTTTTGTTAACATAGCACAAGCAGACTTAATTTTTTTGTATTTTATTTTTCATGTTTTATTTAAAAAGGCCACATACAAGTCCATAATTTTTTTCTTGTATTCACTTGTTAATTCTCACAGGATTATTCAGTAATTCAGTAGGAATGGGGAGTGTTTACTGTAGGCTGCTTTGTGTTTTGGAAGAAGACATTTTAACTGAACTTTAGCAATATCATAAGAAAAAGGGTGTAAACACCATAATGCACATTTTTAAATGCACTTCTTTTTGTTTGTCTGATAAAATAGGAAAGCAAGCCTGTCACTGATCAGAAAGATGATTCACTACATTGAACCTGAGCTATTAGCTGAGATGACAGGGCCAGAATTTCCCTCCCCAAACTTTGCCTCGTCATTGACTGAAGTTCTCTCCATTGTCTTGGATGCGGAGGTGAGATGTTTGATTTGAATCTGGCCGAAACTGTTGAAATTTCTGTGTTACAATAATGCTTATCAAGGGACTGAAAAATTGTTGTGCTGAAAAAAAAAAGTCTGCTGTAAATTCAAGTTCTTCCCTCATGAGCATACCTTTCTTACTGCCCCTGAACTCCTATCAGTCAGCTGTAAAAAATTTTGATTCTGGATGTGTCATTCTGTGTGGCTGAATACACCAGATGACTTGCATTTTCAAAAGATATAATCTTTCTGCCATCATAGTTGGTCATGTTATCATTTTAAACATTCTGTTTAGGCACTGTAGTACTGAGATAATTAATGTTTGAAGAAAGTCAGATCACAGAATGTGACAGATGCCTACATTTGTGTCATTTGGTATTAGGAAAAAAAGATCTCTTCTTAATCTGTAAGTAAGGAGAACACCTATTTGTAATAAATATAAGGATTGGAAACCTCCATTTAAAGGGGAATGAAAAGAGTATTTTAATTGATATTCCTGGTCTCCTCATAGAACATGCCAGATATTTCAGTATTCGATTTAATTTGAAAGTTCTCAGTTTTTTTTCACGTTCATAATTTCCATTTTTGGTTTATACTGCAGAAAAACGCAGGAATCTGTCTTCAAAGCCAAAATAATCAGGTTTAATTTATTATGTAATGAGAGCAACATTTGACATTATTCGTTTATTTTCTTTGCCTTTCCAGGAGGATGACGATGGCCACATGGTGACCCTGCAGATTATGCAAGACCTCATGTTGAAATGTCAAGAAGTTTTTTTGGAACACTTTGCTCGCCTGGGTCTTTTTTCAAGAGTATTTGCCCTAGCTGGTCCTCCACTTCAAGAGGAAGAAGGGGCTAAAGCTAAAGATGATAAAGTAGGCAGTGCTTGGCCTCAGTTGCGAAGTTTCTTTGATTGGATACACATTTTTAATTGAAGAGAAGTTTTAAGAATGTTTGACTTGTTTTTTTTTAGAAATTTACATGTATCTGCAGCAAGCAAAACGATATGCCTCCTGCTGCAGAGGAGAGGTGGTAGTGTAATGAAAATCATATTTGCCTTTGTATAAAAGGGAGAAGATAGAAATACAGAAACCATGTTCTAAATGACATGTTTCAGAATAAAGAGTGAATTCTGTAATTCAGATAATGGAGTCTGTTGAGGATTGTGACATTTTTGGAAGAAAAACCATGAAAATCCCCATTTAGGTTAATTTTATCGGATCTATTCTAAAGGCTTGAGATTCCAAATGGCTGAAACAATAGATGATATATACCGACCACATTTTGTTTCTTTACTATTATTAGGATGAAGATGAGATGAGTCAAGCAGATGCGACAGAGATTGTTGCTGGCCGACCATATCATTGGAGAGATTGGTACATTGTGAGAGGCAGAGATTGTCTGTATCTCTGGAGTGAAGGGACAGCGTTAGAGCTCAGCAATGGCAGCAATGGTTGGTTCAGATTTATCCTGGATGGTAAACTGGCAACTATGTACTCAAGTGGCAGCCCTGAGGGCGGATCTGACAGCTCAGGTATTGTGATATGTATTTGCAGTTGATGCTGTTCAAAAGTGAAAGTGCATATTTAGAAGATTGTTATGTGAAATAAAAGTTGAATCTCCTTGACCAACAACAACAAAAAAAATAATCAAAGGCAGCTTTTCAAATGTATGTTTCTTAGGGTAAAATCCTTTCAGTCATCTCTTGTCTTCACTCTCTGTGGAAAATCAGTTCTAAAGCCAGTTGTTTAGTACTGACGCCTATGTTGCTGAGATGCATTTATATCTGAATTGGTGTCAATGATCAGAAAAGTTTTACTCACAACTCTGCAGAAATTCAGAATTTTTAGTATCATTTCTTCCTGTAGTAGTCTGGCCTGTTTCTATAACATTAGTATTTTTTAATAACTTCAGAAAACAGAGGAGAGTTTTTAGACAAACTTCAACGGGCCAGGAGCCAAATAAAAGCAGGCACCTCAAGTCAGCCTATTTTGACTAAGGCTGGATCAACACGACTGGTTGTGGGGAACTGGACTTTGAGCAGCAAGAATGATGGAGAACTTCAGATTCAAAACACTGATGGACAACAAGTAAGTGGATCACAGAAATGTTTATAGTTTTGAATATGTGTCTGTCATAATATACATGTATCTATACAATCATTTAAAGTGCATGGTCATCTTTGAAAATTATGTTAAAACCATTGCCAAGGTTTTAACAATGAGTTATTTACATACTGCATTAAAAGGGTGTGAAATTTCAAAGTATCTAGAAGTGCAATATTGATTTTTCTTTTCCGATCTGTAGATGAATAATCACCTCAGTTGATAAGTCATAATTCATTCTGGAGATCTCTGATATTTAAGTTTATTTCATCTTTTCCATTGTAATATGGAAATCTTCTCTCATCAAATGATAAATGGAAAAGTTATATAAACAGTTTTGATGGATTTAAAAGATGATTTTGATTTCTCTGTGTTCATCAACAGGCCACAATTTTGCGAGAAGATCTTATGGGTTTTGTATTTGAATCAAATCGAGGCACCAAACATTCTTTCACTGCTGAGACTACATTAGGCCAGGAGTTTGCTGTTGGATGGGGAGGCAAGAAAAGTCGTAAACTGAGATCAAAGAATGTCACCCGTGATAAGGTTGGTTGAAGTACTACAGTAATACCCGTCACACCTTCATTTAAAAAAAAAGTTTCCCTAGAACTGTTTATTGGTGAGTGTCAATTCTAAACATGAATTTTATCAATGATATGAGGACTAATAAACTATGGATTATTTTTCTCTATACTCTGTATGTCACAGAGGTGAACCCCAATCATGATTATTATATGGATAAATTTAAATACATTATGGTGGAGGCTTTAGTATTTTAACTCTACAAGTGCGCCGACCGTATATATCCAACAGGTGAAACTCTCTTTATAGTGCGTATCCCGGATTTAT